>VDFB02060589.1:0-43095 GCA_007258455.2 Sequoia sempervirens
GTCGAATGGATAAGGACACAAGTTACTAGATGTTTTGGTGGTTCACCCTGATTGAAGATCTAGCACTTGTTGCAAGAGCAACCTGATTTGTGTTGTCACATCGTTTTGCAGATCAGGAGGTGGGATGAAAGTGTTTTGAGGTGGTTCACTTGTGGATGTGATGGGTGGATTGGTTGATGTGTTGTTTGGTGGTATTTGCACATTTTGTTGAGCCATGTATGCTTGCACTTGTTGCTGTATAAATAATGCTTGTTGTTGGTCTTGTTGTTGTTGCACTAAGATTTCCTATTACTGAGCCTGTTGTTGTGCTTGTTGTTGCACCAAAAATTCTTGTTGTTGGGATGCTAATTGGGTTGCTTCTTGTTGCTCTTGGTATTGTTTTATTTCTTGCTTATATGCTTGTAATTGTGATTCTTGTTTTTGTACAAGAAACTGTGCTTGTTCCTATGCTTTTTGTGTTTGATAGTGGGTGTGTGCCTGAGCTTGAGCTTGAGCTTTTGCTTGTGCTTGTGCCACTTGAGTAACTTTTTGTTGTTGTTGCAATAAGGCTTGTGCTTGCGTAGCCTACTGCGCTTGTTGTGTGATTTGGGCAATTTGAGCATCTTGTGCCACTTGAGCTTCTTGTTGGGCAGCTAGTTGCGTGGCTTGTTGAGTAGCTAATTGTGTGGCTTTTTGCTTTTGTACTTGTAGGAATTCCTTTTGATAAGCAGCTTGTTGAGTGGCTTGTAATTCCATACTATATTGGCTTGATATATTGGAGCTTGGTGGTGGTGGGGGTGGTGGTGGATTCAAAATAGTGCTTGTGGTGGTGGTGAGAGGTGATATTGTGTTGGTGGTTTGAGTGGTGAATGGTGTGATTGATGTGGTTGGTCCTTGAGAGACCATGCTTTGAGATGTTAGAGGGGTGGTTGATGATGTCGTGATTGCTTGTGTAGTTGTCATCTATTGTTGTGATATCGATGACAAGTTTTGAGAGTTTGACGTGATGTTTTCATTGATTTTTGGGATGTTGGTTTGATTTTGATTGATATTTGGTAAAGGTGGAAGTCCCAAGCCAAGTAGTGGTGTGGATAATGGTGGTAATGGTGGAAGAGGTGAAAATGTGAGGGATGTGATCATTTGAGGAAATGATGTGTTGTTGAAAATGTCCCCAGGTCCGAACATGTCACCTTCTCCTTGTGAAGTTATGGGGAGAGAAGTTTGGGGTGTTGCATGGAAGGATGATATTGATGGATCATTAGGATCATGGAAAGTGAGAGGGGTATACTTATGTAATGGATTTTGGGGTATGTTTTGTTCCAAAATGGTTTTTGCATCCAAGTCTTTATTATTGACAAGGGGGTGTTTGAATTGCATTAAGAAATGCATTTCCCTTATTAACACTAGGTTGAGTTGGAGCAAAAGATGTGATTTGTGGGATATTTTGAGTGATGCTTTGAGATGGGGGTGTAGATGAGATGGGGAGCATGGATGAAATTTGAGGCATGACCTCCAAAGATGGTTCCTATTGAAACTATCAAAATATGATGATTATTTTTCATATCCTCATATCCCCTAAGTCTCTATGTGATATTTACCTAAGCCTCATTTCCACTATTTTCATGGTGCTTTATCCACATTCTGCCCCTTCCGCCCCATAGATTTCATCCACGTTTGTATTTTTTACACTTTGGAATGTATCGGCATAGGTCCCCATTTGTCTCCCCGACCCACTATGTTTTTTTCGCTAAATTATTCTGTTTCAAGTGGTCGGCGGGACATTCTTATTGTCACGACGACATGCGACTGTGGATGGGGCATATCGACAAAGGTCTTGGGTATCGGCATCATGTCCTGGCAATTTCATTTTGTTTTACCAACTGGTAGTGGATGGAGCGGCTCAGTGGGAGATATGGCTATCGTTGTAAGGTCTTGGTGAGTGACCTTCGGTCTCACCGACCTTACACATATTTTCTCTTTGATTATACTATCAACAGAACTTTATATCTATCTTGACAACATAGAACATTGGAAAAGGCATGTGTTTGTGGTAGGAGGTCATGGAAAAAGGCTTGGGTCTTGGCGAGCATGTTGGGTGTCCTTTCGGTGAGAAAATCTCACAGTCTTGGCGAAGTTGAATGGAGTCAGGAGTGGCTCATTGTCACTTATGTGTTTTGGTATTTGGTCTCCCTGAGAGCAATGGGCTATGGCGATACTTCTTATGTCTAGCATAATGATGGTCTGGTCACGGTGACATGAAGTTGGATGTAGGCTCTCGGTGAAACTTAAAATTATCTATGTGACCTCTTACCGACCTGGATGAGCTACGGTGACAGTGAATAGAACAAGGGGAGTTTGTCGATGTGACTTTGCTCATGTCTCAACAACTTAATGTATGTGAAGATCTTCGGCAAAACAAGTTCCAATCTATATGAGGTCTCTCCAAAGTCATGTGGTCACAACGATAGTGGACAAAACATGTGTGCTTTTTGATTTGACTCTCCTGGTGTCTTGGTGACTGTGAAAGTAGTATGGGCTCTTAGTGAAACTTAATAAATTATGTGTGAGGTCTCCACGATACCTATGAGTTATAGCGAAGCAGAGTGAAAACAAAGGAACATTATTTGATCTCGATATGACTAACGGGTAGCTATGGCGAATGCGATTAAAATAGGGATGCAAGCAGAGCGATAAGCAAATGAATTGCCTTTGGCAGGACGATAGGGATGTCTCGCCGACTACTCACTGGTGAAAATATAATTTCAAAATCTTGTGGCCGACATGTTGAATGCTTGGAGACCATTGCCTGCCAGCTCGATTGGAGCCCGAATCTTGTGGAGGGCCAACATATATTTTATTTTGATATCTTTCTCATGCTAGTGTATAAATAAGCATGTTGTAGTTGTTAATAGGGACCGAAAACATGAGATTTTTGATTGACTGTAAAATGGATATAGTAGAATAAAATTATCAAACCAGAGGCTATTGTTGCATGAATTTCACAAAGGAGGTATTTATGAGATTCAGTTGATGTTGCTGCATTTTCTCTGGTGTCAATTATCTGTTGAATTGAAATGAAAAATACTGCTAAGTTGTCTCCATGAATGATTTTTTTGGTTGTTTAAATTAACATAGCAAGTTTATGTTTATTTTATCAATACACATTTGATGTATTTGTGTGATCAATCAATTGGTTCTTTCAAGCAAAGATTAAATCCTCTTATTGATCACAGTAATCAGAGAAACTCATTTTGGATTATTGAAGTAGAACTTAGTAGTTACATGGTTGCATGTTTATACAAGTTGTAAACAAAGCATATGCTAGATAATTTGTGTCTTCTCTAGAAAGTGTTGCTTATCTTGATCTCATTTGACTTCGCATACCCAACAAGGCACTAGTCTCTGCACCTCATCATTATAAACTCATTTTGTTACTTTTAATTGAGTATTTAGGACTTAGAGCAGAATATTGTCACTGTTTTCAAATTGAATTTCATATGTTCACTCCCATGTGCCATTATGAACAAGTGTTGTAAGTGGATTGATTGCAAGTTAAGTCTGCATTATTTAGAGAGGTACACCCGCCTTGGTCTTGCAATACCTAAAGAGTAGAAGGTTTGATTGTTTCAAACCTTGTTCTGTTACCCTGAAACGTCATGAAAGCTTGGCAACCTTTTGTGGATAAAACCTGCATTTTTTAGAGCTAACAAATTGGTGACTCTACTAGGGAACAATCAGAATCAAAGCCTGTAACATAGAGTCAGAAATCTTGCACAGACTCCACTGGGAATAAGAAGCATTAAATATTTTCTCACTTTTGACAAAAGTGAGTGGCGACTTTGACATAAATATTTGCAGTTTTTCACCATGAATGGAAGAAGATATCAGTTCATGGGAGGTCATACCAGAGCTCCTGCTGGTAGCAGTAAATGGACACATAAATTTGACAAGGTTGATAAGGGAAAAGGGATAAATGAGGACATGTGCATGACTAGCAAAGACAAAACATCAAGAGCACATTGTGAAACATATAATACATGGAGAGATAATTCAAGTGCAAAACTTTGTACTCCTGAAGATCAAAGAAATCCTTTCTTTTCTCTTGATCCCCAGAAAAGAGTTGAGTTTGAAGCTGCATGTGAGGCTGAAAAAATCAGAATTCAACATGAATATGATCAATAGATGGAAGGTAACCAAAATGAATTTATTAATCATCAGCTTTCTGATGAAGCAAAAGCACTGTTGGAACTGAAAGAGAAGAAGATAAAGGAACTAGAGGCTAAATTGTAGAAAACCTAGATTGCTGATTAGACAACTGGTGGCCCGAAGTATATTCCACCTCACAAGCAGGGTGATCATGGTGCGGGGCCTTCCAATCAACAAAATGCTCCTCACAATCAGATAGGAAACCACCACAAGCAGCCAAGTCATCCACCTCACATTCCTACACAACATACAGGTATGTATCCACCTCCTGGTTAGAATTATATTCCACATTATAATGCATAGTACAATAATCACATGCCTCAGTATCAGCATCCGCCTATCCCTTCCCCTCACCAGCATGCAACCATGATCAAACAGTTTGATTTAGCTGGTTTTCAGTTGTATCCTTACCCTATGGATGGCAATTGGAGGAACATGGTGCCCAAATTTATAGGAAGTAATGCAATCACAACTGAAGAACATTTAAGGAGTTTTAATATTTTCATTCAAGACATAGATATGCCTTATGAAGATTTACACATGAAGCTATTCATGATGTCACTTCTTGAAGATGCCAGGGATTGGTTCAACAACCTGCCAACATTCTCAATTAATTCTCTTCAAGCATTTGAAGAAAAACTCTTAGAACAATATGGGAATCAAAATGCTCCAGATGCAGCTCTTCATGAATTAATGAGAATTCAGAAAAATCAGAATGATTCAATTTATGATTTCAACAGAAAATTCAACAAGTTGCATACTAAAGTACCTCCTGGATCAAGGTTGCCAGATTCTGTTGCATTGAGTATCTATTTAAATGCATTTGATCCTAAGATAGGGTATGAACTGAGATGTAGATCTCCAAGAGATTTGGCTGAAGCACAGAAAATTGCATTGACAATTGAAAATAATAGGAAGGTTGCTGGTATAACTAATAAAAGAGACAACCCGAGGCCTCCTTAGCAAAATAATTATCAATACAGACAAGAGAATACATACAGAAATGAAAGGCCGAGGATGCATGATATGCCCTACAATACAGATTAGAAAGATGGGAAACCTATGGCAGCTAGGCCCAGAAATAAAGAAACTCCAGATCCATTGAGCAAGAAAGGGACTTACATGGTAAGTAATAATTACTTTTGTGAAGTTTGTAATCAGCCACATTCTCTAGACTATTGTGTTGTAGCTCAAAGGATGCATGAAGAGGGAATGTTGATGGAGAATGATGGAGAAGATCATAAGGTGTATCTGACTTCAAATTTTTTTCACCATGTTGAGGAAAGAAATTCATCTTCAGAGGATGAGGGTTATGAATATGATGTCTCCAATCAGAAGTATAATGTCCATATGGCTGAGCAACAGATTTTTTATGATTCTGATGAAGATTACATAGAGACACATCTTGTTGCAGTGCCTACTCAATGCAATGTGAGGAGACATATTGAGGATGAAATAGAAAGGATCACTGTTGCTGCAGTTGAGAAAGCCAAAAGTCAATACTGGTTGAGAAACATAAAAATAAATGAGCAAGATGGGGTTCCTGGGGGAATCTTTATAAAAGATCAAAAGGCAACACAAGAAACTGTAAAGAAGCCAGAGAACAAGCAGCATGATAAAACTGAACAGAAACCAGGCCAAAAGGAGGAAGTAAAGGAATTAAATAAAGAAATACAGATGCTTGACCAGTCCAGTAAAAAAGAAAAAGAAGAAAACAAGAGAGAAGAGCCAGAATTAAAGAAGACTGCCAAGGTGGAGAGTTCCTCTTTTGATTTCACTCAGGCATTGTCCCAGGTAAAAAAATTTGTTCCACTTCTTGAGATGATGAAAATTAAAGAGTATAGGGATACTGATGTTCAATTGATAACGAATGGAGAACATGTGAATGCTGAAAATAAAATAACTGTTAAAGCAATCAATATGAAGGAGAAGATGAATAATTCTGAAGTCTGCTTGAGTGATATATTATCAACTCCTCCTCAAGTTGATCCCTTTTTTACTACGTTGCTTGTTAATAACAAATTGTTAAGGAACTGCATGATAGATTCTGGTGCTGCTATAAACATAATGCTTGTTGGAGTTATAAAACAACTTGGTATGTGGGTTGATATCACTAGAGGCAAGTGTTATGCAATGGATAACATACCTGTTCCTATGGTTGGTATTATGAAAGATGTTGAAGTCAAGCTGGCTACTTATCCACAGGTGGCTTATAATATAGATATCACAGTGATTGACACTCCTCCGCAGTTTGGTATGCTTTTGTCAAGACAACGGACAACAACAGTTGGAGGAAATGTCCAGTTTGATTTGTCTTATGCTACTATTCGAGTGAATGGTCAAGATGTGAATTTATACAGAGAGCCAAGAATGAATCAGCTTGTTGAATGTGTACCACAGGATCAGATTAATTGTTTTTGTGATATTGATCTTGGGATTTTTAAGATTGAACCAGCCCAACCAGAATTAACAAATAGTGATCCAATTGAAAACCATGCTGCACAGAATTGTAATGGCATATGGAAGATGTACTTTGATGGAGCCTATAGTCAAGAAGGTAATGGCGCTAGGATTATTTTTGTTTCCCCTGAAGGTACTACTTTTAAATATTCATTCTTGTTGGCATTTGAATGTACAAACAATGTGGTAGAGTATGAAGCTTTATTGACATGTTTGAACATAGCTGTGAAACACAAGATTAAATTGCTAACTGTTTTTGGTGATTTTGAGTTGGTTGTTTCACAAATTAAATCCAACTATGCAACAAAGCACAAAAGATTAAAGCAATGCAGAAATGTTGCATGAGATAAAATTGAACTATTTGATGCTTTCTCAATTGAGTGGATTGATAGGTCGAAGAATTTAATGGCTGATTTTTTAGCAAATGTGGCGCTGAAAAGAGATGATATCACATTGGTCGGGGTGTCACAGATTGAGTTCAAGACAAGGCCTGCTGTTCCTGATAACATTTATAGCTAGAAAGTTTTCAATGATGATACAAACCTTTTGAAATTCCTCAATTGTATAGATCAATATGAAGCCCAGGAGATTGATTTCAATGCCTTTGTTGAGGAAGTAGATGGGAAACAAACTGTGTTTGGCAAGGAAATCTTACAGGTCAAAACAAGAAACCTTCCTAAAGGATTAGTGGCACTAGAAAGGGCGTATGATGGAAATGATAGATCTCTAATGAAGCAAACACCAGTTAGAAAGGAAGATGTTGAAGAGATTAACTTGTGGACTGAAATAGCATCGAGAAAGGTATACATCAGAAAGAAAATAAGCCCAACAATTAGAAGAATGTTGATTGAACTGTTGAGAAAGTACAAGCATGTGTTTTCCTGGTCATATGAAGATCTGAAAGCATACAAGGAGGATTTATTTCAGCATGAAATACCACTATATTAGACGCTGTTTCTTTAGGCAGAAGCAAAGACCTATAAATCCAATATTGGAGCCTAAGATGCATGAAGAATTGACAAAGCTCAGAGATGGAGGAATTATCAAACCAATCAGACATTCAACGTGGGTTTCTAATTTGGTTCTTGTAAGAAAGAAGAATGGAGATATCAGATTATGTGTAGACTTTAGAAATCTAAACATGGCATCTCTCAAGGATAATTATCCTCTACCCAACATGGAAGCAATATTGCATAAGGTGAAAGGTTGTGAGCTGTTATCTATGATGGATGGGTTTTCTGGATACAATCAGGTCAAAGTCAAGGAATCTGAGCAATACAAGACAACATTCACTACCTCGGGGAACATATACATAAGAATGCCATTTGGTCCACTCAATTTCAGAGCTTTAATTTTCCAAAGAGCTATGGATGTAGCATATGCTGATTTGATTAATGTTAATATGATGGTGTATCAAGATGACTTGGATCGCTATTCAAAGAGGGTTGAAGATCATGCAACATCTTGAAAAGGTATTTATTAAAGCTCTTGAATATGGTATTAGTTTAAATCCAAAGAAATGTCATTTTGCAGTCACAGAGGGTAAGCTCTTGGGGCATATTGTTTCAAAAGAGGGAATTAGAATAGATCCTGAGAGGGTTGAAGCTATTGATAAAATTCCTATTCCTAAAACTGTCAAAGCAATACAATCTTTCTTTGGGAAAATTAATTTTGTCAGAAGATTTGTCTCTAATTTTGCTGAGATCATTAATCCCATATCTAAAATGTTGAAGAAAGGACAAAAAATGGACTAGACTGCTGAAGCTTTAGATGCTTTCATGTCTATCAAAAAGGCTATCAAAGAGGCTCCTGTTCTTAAATCTCCAGATTTTACAAAGCCCTTTCAGATTTTTTCATTTGCCTCAATGCATACTATTGCTGCTATTATGCTATAGAAAAATGAAGGTGGTTATGAATAGCATGTATCTTTCTTTAGTAAATCATTACAAGGGTCTGAATTGAAGTATGACATAATGGAAAAACATGCCTTTGCTCTTGTTAAGGCTGCTAAAGCCTTTAGACCATATCTTGTTGGAACAAAAGTGATTGCTTATGTCCCTCATGCTGCTGTCAAAGACATTTTAACACAATCTGAAGTCACAGGGAAAAGATGCAGATGGATCAACAAGATTCAAGAATTTGACATGGAAATACAAATTACTAAGCTGGTACGAGGCCAAGGCTTGGCTAAGCTGATGGCAGAAACTAATATTGAGGCAAATCAGATCTGCAATGTTGAAGAAGGGACTGCAGTTGCAAGCATTGAACACACTCCCTGGTATACTAATGTTATGCATTATCTTAAATATATGAAGTGTCCAGATGGATTGAGTGACAGCCAAAGGAGAAATTTGAAGTTGCAGGCATCCAAATATTTTTTTATGGATGGCGATTTGTTTTGGAAAAATAGAGATGGTATATTGTTGTTATGTTTGGATGAGTCACAGGCTAAGCATGTTTTGAAGGAAATGCATGAAGGAGTTTGTGGAGGTCATTATTCAGCAAAGACAATTGCACACAAAATTCTCAGGGCTAGGTATTTTTTTCCAAAGGTTTTTAATGATTCCTTTACACATGTGAGAAAATGTGAGGCTTGCCAAAAGTTTTCTAGAAGGTTGAAGTATCAAGGTGCTTTGCCACTTCGACCTTTGCAGGCTGATGCCCCTTTTCATCAATGTGGAATTGATTTCATTGGAGAGATATAGGAGAAGTCAAGTGGAGGACATAGGTGGATATTAGTTGCCACTGATTATTTTACAAAATGGGTGGAGGCGATCCCAACCAAGTAGGCTACAAGTAAAGTTGTAACAAATTTCTTGATGGACAACATTATCACCAGATTTGGTACACCATTAAGGATAATCACTGATAATAGGATGTGTTTTAGGTCAGATGAATTCAAAAGCTTTTGTGATAAGTATGACATTACTATTTCTTATGCAGCTCCTTATCATCCACAAGCCAATGGTCAAGCAGAGTCCAGCAATAAGAGTCTCTTGAAGATTATAAAGAGGATGTTGGGACATAATAAGAAGGCTTGGGATTCCAATTTAAAACTAGCTATGTGGGCTGTAGAATCACTGGAAAGGCAATTGGAAAATCTCCATTTGAATTAGTGTATGGAGCATGTGCTAGGATGCCTCTACGCACTTGTGAGCTACTGCCTATAGGTTCATCTTACTAGAAGATTTGGAAGTTTTTGAACCCATGGAAGACAAAATGGAGCAACTGAACTGATGAAGCAAGGAGGGAGGCCCACAATAAAACATGCGCCATTGTGCATAGATGAAGCATCTATTTGACAAGAAGGCAAAGAATAGAAAATTTGAAGAAAATGATTTGGTATTGATGTGGAATGGCAAGGTGCCAGGAGAAGGGAAAGCATGGTGGCTAAAGCTTTATGGCTAGGACCTTTTGTTGTTGGAAAAGGGTGAAGACTCCATTATCTACGTAACATACTGCAAGACTGGAATCGGTACGTTCATGGGAAATTCTTGAAACTTTTCTTCTCTTGAGATACACAGAGGATTGAGGGTTGCCAGTGCATGGAAAACTCTTGTGTATCCTCTTAAAAATTATTTTCCATGCACAACAGTTTTAAGTTTTCATCCACCTCCATTTCACTCCCATTTTCCATTCACTTCCATCTTGCATTCACTTTGCATTCACTCCCACTTCGCATTCATTTCCATTACCATTCATTCCATTTCTACTCAATGGCTCATCATTTTGTGTTTGGTCTGCTCACCTAAAGATTCTGGATCCTTGCAATGATCTTACTATCATTCATTCCTAGACGGAGCCACTGTTGAAACTATCAAAATATGACGATTATTTTTCATATCCTCGTATCCCCTAAGTCTCTATGTGATATTTACCTAAGCCACATTTCCACTATTTTCATGGTGCTTTATCCACATTCTGCCCCTTATGCCCCATAGATTTCATCCACGTTTGCATTTTTTACACTTTAGAATGTATCGGCATAGGTCCCCATTTGTCTCCCCGACCCACTATGTTTTTTTCGCTAAATTCTTCTGTTTCAAGTGGTCGACGGGACATTCTTATTGTCACGACGACTGGCGATTGTGGATGGGGAATATCGGCAGAGGTCTGGGGTATCGGCATCATGTCCTGGCGATTTCATTTTGTTTTACCGACCGGCAGTGGATGGAGCAGCTTGGTGGGAGATATGGCTATTGTTGTAAGGTCTTGGCGAGTGACCTTCAGTCTCGCCGACCTTACACATAGTTTCTCTTTGAATATACTTTCGGTAGAACTTTATATCTATCTCGGTGACATAGGACATCGGCAAAGGCATGTGTTTGTAGTAGGAGGTCATGGCAAAAGGCTTGGGTCTTGGCGATCACATTGGGTGTCCTTTTGGTGAGAGAATCTTGCGGTCTTGGCGAAGTTGAATGGAGTCAGGAGTGGCTCGTTGTGACTTATGTGTTTCGGTATTTGGTCTCCCTGAGAGCAATGGGCTATGGCGATACTTCTTGTGTTTGGTGTAATGATGGTTTGGTCACAGCAACATGAAGTTGGATGTTGGCTCTCGATGAAACTTAAAATGATCTATGTGACCTCTTACCGACCCGAGTAGCTACGGTGAATACGATTAAAACAGGGATGCAAGCAGAATGATAAGCGAGTGAATTGCCTTCGGCAGGATGATATGGATGTCTCGCCGACTGCTCACTGATGAAAAAAGAATTTTAGAGTGCTGAGGCTGACATGTTGAATGCTTGGAGATCGTTGCCTGCCAGCTCGATTGGAGCCCGAATCTTGTGGAGTGCCGACATAATATTTTATTTTGATATCTTTCTCATGCTGGTTTATAAATAAGCATGTTGTAGTTAATAAGGACCGAACATGAGATTTTTGATTGACTGCAAAATAGATACAGTAGAATAAAATTATCAGACCAGAGGCTATTATTGCATGATTTCACAATGGAGGTATTTATGAGATTCAGTTGATGTTGCTACATTTCTCTGGTGTCAATTATCTGTTGAATTGAAATAAAAAATACTGCTAAGTTGTCTCCATGAATGATTTTTCTGGTTGTTTAAATTAACATAGCAAGTTTATGTTTGATTTATCGATACACATTTGTTGTATTTGTGTGATCAATCAACTGGTTCTTTCAAGCAAAGATTAAATCCTCTTATTGATCACAGTAATCAAAGAAACTCATTTTGGATTATTTAAGTAGAACTTAGTAGTTACATGGTTGCATGTTTATACAAGTTGTAAACAAAGCATATGCCAGATAATTTGTGTCTTCTCCAGAAAGTGTTGCTTATCTTGATCTCATTTGACTCCGCATACCCAACAAGGCACTAGTCTCTGCACCTCATCATTATAAACTCATTATGTTACTTTTAATTGAGTATTTAGGACTTAGAGCAGAATATTGTCACTGTTTTCAAATTGAATTTCATCTGTTCACTCCCATGTGCCATTGTGAACAAGTGTTGTAAGTGGATTGATTGCAAGTTAAGTATGCATTATTCAGAGAGGTACACCTGCCTTGGTCTTGTAGCACCTAAAGAGTATAAGGTTTGATTGTTTCAAACCTTGTTCTGTTACCTTGAAACGTCGTGAAAGCTTGGAAACCTTTTGTGGTTAAAACCTGTGTTTTTGAGAGAGCTACCAGCTTCCTACTCTCCTATTCAAGAGTTCCCTACTGCACCAAGGGATCCTTCTCTTACAAAGCTATTTGTACTTAGTTCTTATGCTTTGAGTATCAAGCACTATTCCCCTCCTCTTATATTTACACTTATTTACCTTAGCATTTAATTAATGTTCAAAACCTTGTATCCTTTTACCTTAGGACTTCTCTATTGTGATTGAATGTACTTATCAAATTCTGTTGACCTACTTTTAGTTATCTATGGGCATCAATATAATCTCTTTTTTTCCCATAGCTATACAGTCATGGAACTCACCTTCATAGACCCTTGTCATATGTTTTTATGTTCTACGAACTCTTCATATCTCAAATTTGTCTTCTTGTTTAGAGAACCTACATATACAAGGAATATATTGTCCCCTTCTACCTTGACTACAACTATCATGGCCTTCTCTAGTTCTCAAGAATGTCATAGTGCTAGGGACTGTCTTTCATGTTAGGCATTAATAATGATTGTCTTTTAGAGATAGGACTACACTTACTCCCTTTTCATAACCATATTGTACAAATGAGTTCATCAACAAGAAGATTTGTAAATTTTCTCTCCAATTAAAGTTATTTGTAAGAGATTTTTTCATCCTTAATTGTGAAAGGTTTAAACCAGAAAACATTGTGCTTTTCACCAATGTTGGATTCAAATATAACTATCATCAAGGGTTTTAGCTAGGGTCAAATAGTAGTTTTCAACCTTGTCTTGCAACTACTCTCCTACTATACTCTGCTCTCATAAATTCCTTTTTATCATGTCACAAGAAGAAGTTCAATTAAAAAAATTTCTAGCATGAGGTATTCAAGATATTATTTCATTCCTGGACTTGTTTTGTCCATGGAAAAAATATTGTCAATGTGAGTTTTCTTGACTTTTGTGAATTTTACGCTGTGGTACTAGTGGGTTCCATTCATGCACATGATTATTTTTCAACTTCTTGTTTTTTAAACAACAATATTGACATGGAATATAGGTATTGTGTTTCTTCTCAAATGTGGAACTTTTTCCCATTATGTATTTTTTTTGACACATTGATGGTTTTAAGGTAAATTGATTAAAATTGAGATAAGTTGACCTCTTCCAATGTTTTTTTAAGCTACATTTTCTCTATTACAAAAACATCCCATAATAATGTATGGAATAGAGTATAAATTTAAGAAAAATGCACTTCATATATTCACAAACAAGTAACTAAAAATTGAGATTATTATCATGTTGCTCCCTTGATGGAAACTACTTGATCCCAATACAAGAAGTAGATCCACTCAAATGGAACTACCTACTTCGAGATTATTGTTTTCATGAAATTGTAAAACGTGTGATATCTTGGAAATCTAGAATGAGTGTCTATACTTGTTTGTTATTTTCATTGCAATATCCTTCATGCTTGACTCTTGTGTATACCTGCTATTTGTGTTGGTCCTTCAGAGTGATTTAACTAAGCAAGTGTTGGAGGAATGTAGTGAGCACCATGTTCAACTTGAAACTTGTATCGGGTAAGTTATTCTCCTTGTACCATACTAGTGGAATGTGGAATATAGCTCCAAAGTTACTTTGATTATCATTTAATAACTTTTCAATGTCATCTAATTATTTTAGTTTCTCATTCCTAGTGAGATTATTATGGATTACATGCTTTACAAGTACTATTATGCTCCAATTATTCAAGAAATTGAATAAACATGGTTTTTTGTTATGCTCCAACTATTCAAGAAGACAAACAATATACATTCATAATTTTACTCATAAAGAATATGTTAGTAGAACCCTTGCTGAAGCATTATTTTTGCATGTTATTTTGTTTTCCCATAGCCCATGACCTGTATTATTTTGAATGCCTATGTATCTGGTTGTTTGTTAGTGCACAAGTCCAACTATTTCCTATCAATGTCATTTTTCTTGGCTATTCAAGATCACCTATATCCTTCTAGTCTATGTCCTTCAAGAAGGATCAGTGTGGTTAGGCTTGTTGTATTTTAGCTATCCATTGTGGTTAGGGTTATTTGGTAACATAGGTCATTTCATTTGAAGTACCGTTACTTTTTCTCTACCTTTTTTAATTTATCTCCTTAATTGCTACCCATTAATTCTTTTGATTTAGACATGCATTTGCATAAGTTGCAACATTTTTTTTTCCTTAAATCATTACCTTCTTTTGTTATTCATCTCCATGATTTTGCTAAGAAGTGAGTTCAAATTTATTTCATTATGTTGTTTTATGATAGGAAAATTCAAGAGGAAGGTCTAGATGTGGAAACAACTCGAAATGAACATCATTTTGGTTTCGTTATTCACCACCTCGCCTTGATTCACAACAAGAATTGTCTTATGTCTTACATGTATGAAAGCCCTTGTCCTAACATGATATTTTTGAAATCAAAATTTTCAATATTTTTGATTTATTGTAACAGAATTGGGTCTTCAATTAAGGGAGTTGTTTTCCTTCCATAACAAACTAGGTTCATATGCTTTAAAAAACCTATCGATGGATTTGACTCATTTAATCGTTCTAACTAAAACTAGATTAGAGGTTTTTGGAGATCATTTTGTAAGTTATTTTTGGATGAACTTCATTGGATTTTTTGGACATTAAATGGTTTTTAAATTTTAATAAAACTAGATTTTAGAGGTTTCTGTAGGATTTCATTTTGTTAGTTATTTTTGGATGTCTCCAATGTAGGTTATCAAGAAAAACTTACAAAAATTGGATTCATCTCATTGATGCTTCATTTGTCAGCCATTCTTGAGATTTGTTTATCTTGAATTTCTCATTTATGGAAAGATTTCAGAAGTTGAATGTATTCATATTTAATGCAATTATGTTTGACTGGTATCTTAGGTACAATCGGGCACAAATAATTCAAAGCTTGAGATGGAAGCTCGGAGCTATAGTTCCATAGGAAATTCAAGAGAAACTCAGCTATTCTGAGAAGGAATATTTTAAAATTACTCAGAAATATTGGGATCACACATGTCTGATTTAGACCTCGACCTTACTGTGGCAGGTCATGTTTAAGATGTTGTTCTAGTTTTGTATTTGTAGAATTTTTATCAAGGAACCTGGGCTAGCATGATAGGATGAAGGATATGTGGATTATTGAATGTATAAATATGTGCTAACTCTTTTTTAGGATTTCATCTTTATTTTTAAAAAATAAATAACAAATGGCATATGCTTCAATTATAAAATTTTCTCATAATAGAGAGACCATTTAACTAGTTATTTTTCCAGAAATTCATGTAAGAGATATTTTCCTTTCAATTTCATAATAAATTCAGATGATATGGCAGGATATGATCCCTCCAAAAGATCCTTATATCCGCATTCAGGTTGTTGATGATATTGGTGAAGTTTTTCTTGATGATCAATCAACATCACTTGTATGTAATTCAGTGCATTTGATGAAGCAGACTAAAGCAAAGGCCTTTGTTTCATAGGTAACTGATTGCATTTATTTTTGGATATTGTTCACTATGACTTTATTGGTTGATTCAAAGTTATAATACAACCCAAAGTATTTCATTTTTATTGGAGAATACTGACTACATAATATTTTTGACTAGATTTTAATTCGTATGAACCCCAAGGCTTGATGAAATAATTAATTGAATGATGAAACGGTCTTTGATAGAAGGATATGAAGACCATAGCCAACTATTCTCTCATGTGGAGTTGAGTTTTTTCTTATTCTTTTCAGCTTGGAAATGCTTTGAGTTGAGCTATCGATGCGACTTCAACATTACTCCCATCGATATTGGAGAATTTCTTTAATGCTTCTCTTGCCACTGCTTTACTCTTTTAGTTCTTTTTTGGGCTATTAGTGGGACTGGCTCCTCTATTCAACCGATAGGTGTTTCTTTAGCCAATGGATTTTTTCCTTTGTGATGTTGCACTATTTTAGGGTTTATGCCTAGTTTTGTAGTGATTTGTAGGAAATTCTTTGAGATTCTTTCATGAATGGCTAAGTTTGAAGCTATTATGAGGAAAACCCCTTATCACATTCAGTGTGAGCCTTTTCTTTATCTGTAGATAGCGTATTACTCTTGTTGAGAGAAAGGCCACCGGTTTGCTTATTTCTCTGCCTCCTATTAATACTCCCTAGCCTTTCCAAGTCCATGAGTACATAGAATTATTTTGTACCCAATCAATTTTTTCATCTACACACCATTATCCACTCATTCGGTGTTGTATCATATGAACCAAAACGCATTCATTTTAGCCAGTGATATACTGTCTACATAAATGAGGTGTGGTGGTTTTCAAAGATTATCAAGCCATGGCCTTATTCCATTGTTCTTAGTTCAAGTAACATGGATGGGTGCAAAGAAAATGAGCATGATGGATCAAGTTTTCCCACAAGATTGTGCATGAGACTTATAGACAATAGCCATCACATTTTATTTTTCTAAATACTCAAGAGTGTCAAGCTTATTAGATCATTTTTTGAATTTTCTAACAAATCAATCACATTTGGTAAACTTGGGGGTCCCATTGACTGAAGTTGATACCCATACTACAAATTCATTGTTTCCCTATCCCATTATTTCTTTTAAAGTTTCTTCAACACTATTGGAACATCAATTTGATATTATCTTTCATTACCTTTTGGATCTCTAGTCAATCGATAAGTCATTTCATCAATTTCCAACTCAATTTCTATTCTCACTGTCTGATTTTAACTCTATGTTGTTTGCTATCCTGATCACATTTCTCTAATTTGTTGAAAACATATTTGCAATGCAACGCTATCTTATTTGTTCACAACATGATTGGGAGCAATAAGACCCTTCCTTTCATGACAATAGTATCAAGAAGTTGGACTCTTCTACTTTCTAGGTTCACTGGGGATAATTTCAAATGATTTTTAGTCCTTTGGTATGCACACTTGGTCTAGAATTTTCCATCTTCACCTAGCAATAGACTGACTTCTTGTTGCCCCTATTGATTTGGGGCAAAACAGGTGCAACTGTGGCCCTCCTCAAAGTGTCCATCATTATTTCCCCTTTAAGTTTATTCCTTCAATACTTCCACAATGGCATTAAGTCATCTTGTCTCTCCATCATTTAGGGGATACAATATTCATTCCTTGTTTGATGCCAAAGAACTACTAAATTCAAAAAATTTATGAAGAATAGATTGTGTTGTATCAAAAACAAAATTCTCCTCTTTGGAGGTGCTTTGCAAAAACTAGAGACAAACCTCAAATTATATTACTTCCACTTTATTCTTTTCTTTGAAATCAAAAGCATACTCAAGCCTCTACTATAGAAGTACTTCGCACACTGTGCATCCCTTGTTCAATAGAAACTCCCCAAGAATATTTTGAGCCATAGGGTGAAACATGCTTTTAATGAATGCACTCTAGAAAGGCTTCAAAAGCAAACTGAGAAACAATGTTGGCTTATTTACTTTTCTACCACCCTTAGTGCATTTGACTACAATTTCAAAGAGTCTAGTGTACTCTTTTTCTTCACTACAGTTAACTTCCCAATAGGATAATTTTATCCATATCAATATTCTTCTTTATTCATTCATATGAGCAGTGAGCATTAACTACTATTTCTTTAGTAACCCATTCCTTTTTACCCTTTTGAATTCAAATCTTTATTAAGATCATGCCATCAACTCTGCATTTTTTAAGTCTAGATAATTACATCAATTTGTTTTTCAAATACTTCTTTTGTATGCATTTGGGGTGAAACTAGAGTGGGAAAAATTTTCATTTTGACAATTTTGCACTGTAACCAAAACAAACCAAGTAGCCTCCAGAATCACCTTGGAAAATTGATCAAAACTTCTCCTTGAGCCATGAAAAATCACCAACATGTTGAGTTATGATAGGTGAGTATGCTTGTAAAAAGGATTGGCATGAAGTTATCATGATTGCAAACTGTCAATGTTCAAAGTTGCTTATCTGGCATTTTTTGCAAGCTACACTTTGTCAAACTCAACTGAAACCCACCAACTTTCCATTTGAAAAAAATATCAAACTTGATCCTGGGAAGCTATAACTTTGGATATTAGTTCATTTAGGTCACATGAACATGTAGGAAAAGGAGTTTTTCTTCAATATTCTTCCTTTACAAAATATAAAGCATCAAAGTTCACCTTTTTGTAGTTGTTTTGGAAATGCAGTCTTCAAACTAGGTAAAAATCAATTTGGTTTTGGTTTTGAAAGAATACCAAACGAGATGCTAGGACCCTAAAAATTGGAATCAAATCACATTAAGGTGGGAAGAATCTGAGACACCAATTGGTTTGTCATGAAACTTTTCAGTTGCTTAATAGTGTCCTCCAAAGTTGACCCTTTTGGCAGTTTTAACATTGTGTAAACATCAGACCTTCCCAGAACCCTTCAATTTGGCCTTTTGAAACTTTGTCAAATTTGATTGTATGAAGCTGAAATCAGGTGTTCTCACTCACATATGGTAGATGAACACATTTGCAAAGTGATTTTGCATGAAACTGAAGAGGCTTTAAATTATGATTTTTCAAAGTAGGCACTTAAGGCAGTTTTTAGAAATGCATTTTTGAGTGTCGAAATCAAATTTTTTTGTTATGGGAACCTAAAATTTTGCAAAAAAAGTTGGAAATTTTAGGTTCCAACACAACCAAAGAGGCTTACCTGAAGATGAAATCTCTTTTTTCATTAATGATCCATTCACTAGCAGTGTACCTGGAGATTGCTCAAAAATAGAAACTCGAAATGTTGTCTTGCAATAATCTTGGAGATGAATTTAGATGCAATGTGAAAATCAAAACATACTCGAAGGTTCTTAACAACTCTAATAGTTGTACCAGGGGCCATGTTTAACAAACCAAATGCAATTGCTAACTTTTCACTATGGTGGTAGATAAATGATTTTGTTTTCTTCTAACCATAGCATTAAGTAAAAGTATTGAATCTAGAAATACCCTGCTACCTTCATTTGCCAAGCCAATTTCTCCAATTTTGTTCTTGTTTAGTATTTACTTTTGTTGTTGTCAGCATATGAGGTTTTATGTCCTTTATGATTCTATGGGGATTCTAACTTGGTTCACATTCTTTTTGTTTTGGACCAGGTGGACAAAGCCAAGACTGTACAGAAAATGCAAGTGCCAACTATAGTTGAATGTCTTCAGCATCCTTTCTTCTAGGTTCTTTTTTTTAAAAAAATTCAGTACTATGCAGTTCTATATTTTTCTTGTTTATATTTTATGACTACATGGTAAATGGAAGTATCTAGGACATCCTACATGGTGAGCAAATGGTGTTATGCAGAAACATGATAGATTTATGAAATATGATTCCAATCAATATTTCTACCATTTGATCAAAATAGATTGGGGAGAACCTAACAAAATTTTTAAATTTTTGTGTAGGAACATCAAAGAAGATTAAATTAGACTGGGATACTCATCTAAAGATAGCCTATGGTGCTACAAAATGATTAGCATATCTTCATCGTGATTGTAATCAATGCATTGTTCATAGGGATGTAAAGATATCTAGTATTCTTTTAGATGACAACTTCGAAGCACATTTATTAGAATTTGGCATTACCAAGTACATTTTCTTAGCCAAAATTCACACCTCCACCTATGTTATGGGTACTATTGGTTATATTGACCCTGAATATGCAAGAACCTCAAGGCTTAATAAGAAATTTTATGTTTACAGCTATGGTATTGTTCTTCTGGAGTTGTTGATAGGCAAGAAAGTTGTGGACAATGACTCAAATTTACTTCAGTTGGTAGGATTCATGATTGGTGATAAAGAAACCATCAAGATATGAAGATGAAGAGGTAAATGATCAATTTTTTTATAGGATAGTTCAATGGTAAGAGAAATAATGAAATAACAATTAACATGGTCATAAGATGATAGTAATCAAAATGAGGGTAGCCTACAGATGATTGGAGCTTTATCACAATCATAGAATGAAAGTTCCTTTGCAAAGATGTATCATGTACTTATGCATTACAAGGGTAAGGGACTGTAGGTTATGATATAAAAGAATAGTTATGCACAAATGATAGTTAGAGGATCAACAAGCATTACAAGGGTAAGGGACTGTAGGTTATGAATAAAAAACTAGTAATGTTCCTATTCTTTTGTAAGTTGTTGAACAGCATAAAGGCAAGGTTTTGGAGCATAATTTAGCTAGTTCTTTTCTCTCTCAACAATGTATTGTATTCTTTTCAAGTTCTTTCATGTTGGGACAGTAAATTGTAACTCCGTTTTCAAGCTTACACAGTTGATTGTAATATCTTTTTTATTAATAAAATAAGCTATTTTAACCTTCTCATTGTTGTTTTTTGTGAAAATATTTTAGATAGTTGATAAGTAATCTTTTTAATTAATGAAAACCATTAAATAAAAATTACTAAATTAACGACTAAATATATGACTAAAGTAATGACTAAATATATGACTAAATAAATGACTAAATTAATGACTAAATATATGACTAAATTAATGACTAAATATATGACTAAAGAAATGACTAAATATATGACTAAATAAATGACTACCATGACTAAATAAATGACCAGTTAACAATAATCAATGACTAAATTAATGACTAAATATATGACTAAATTAATGACTACATATATGACTAAATAAATCACTACCATGACTAAATAAATGACTAAATTAATGACTAAATCAATGACCAAATCAATGCCTAAATAAATGACTAAAATATTTTAGTCATAAATTTGGTGGTGTTATAAATGACTACAAATAAACCACTAATAGTCACGTGACTAAAATTAGTCATTTATATACAATTTTTAGTAGTTTATTTGGTCATATATTGTTGTTTGTGTACTAGTGATTCAATGTAATACCTTCCTTCTATCTTCTTAGTTGATATGGAATCATTAATTTTTTATTTCATCCACCTTGTTCTCAAGTAATTGATTAATTCACCCTTGTGCATCACATAAACTAGAGTGGGTGCCACCTTGCAAACTCATCTCTCCTACATGAAACTTGTATAGATCAACACCATTGAATATATGGGAGAGATATCTATTCCTTCCATGAGTTATATCTCATAGAAATTTGAGGAAAAAATCCTCAACACTTTGCACAAGCCTATTTTCTTCCATTTTAGCTTATTATATGTTCTTTGTGTAATTCACTCATCCCCTACATAGAACTCTTGTTCTCTCTTAAGAAAATTAGCATGTTCCTTGTATTTAACAATAATATTCTCCAAGGCCTCTTTCACCTCCTTGTGTAACTCATGAAGGTTTTTAGTAGAATTTTATGTGTCCGCACTCTTCCTATATAAATCTACACTATCTCTTAGCTCATCAACACATCTTGGGTTGTACCCATAAATTATCTGAAATGGGCTCTTTCTTGCACTTTTATTCACTAAATTGTTGTAGGAAAATTCTACTTTTTCCAATATAGGATCCCATTGTTGAGGTTTCTCTCCTACCAAACATCTTAACGAGTTTCCCAAAATTTTGTTGACAACCTCTATTTTCCAATCAATCTGGGGATGGTAGGCTAAGTTGAATCCGAACTCAGTTCCCATCTTCTTCCACAATGTGCACCAAAAATGATCAAAAAATTTAGTGTCCCTATCTGAGATAATTCTTTTAGGAAATCCATGTAGCCTAACTACCAACTTGAAGAACAATGTAGTGATGTGGGATGCATCAATAGTCTTATGACATGATATAAAATGAGCCATTTTTGAAAACCTATCCACTACAACAAAGATAGAATCATTGCCTTATTGGGTTTGAGGTAATCCCAAAAATAAATCCATTGTGATGTGCTCCCATGTCCTCTTTGGTATAGACAATGGTTGATATAACCATGTATTGTACCTCGTGACCTTAGCATGCTAGAAAACTCTACAACCTTGTACCGATATTTTTATGTCTACATTTATGTTAGGAAAAAAATAACCTTCACTCAAGTGTTTCAATATATCAATATATACTCCAAAGTGTCCACTTAAGCCTCCACTTAAGCCTCCACTATTCTTTTCTATTATGAGTTATTCTCTCATTAAACCCTCTGGTATGTATAATTTCTTCCATTTAAACAATAGATCGTATTGTATAAAATATTCTAGCCATGACATCTTGTCCTATCCTATTGAACTCTTACTAGATTTTCTAGCTTCCTTAAAAAATGGTTCATCTAGATACGACTCTTTCATTGCATCAAAGCCAACAAAATTGACTCTTAACTCATTCATCAACAAATATTTTCTACTAAGTGTATCGGAGGTCACACAACACCTACGAGGGACAGTCAACAAAATGAAGAAATGTAAAGAGCTTAAAGATAAATTTGGATGATTGCTCCAAAATTATTTTACCAAGAAGCCGATTATAATGGAACCAAGTTTTAATGATTGAAATTTTCTTGGATCAATTTTTGGGAAAGCTAGTTAATATTCTAGAGAGATAGATCTTAGATAGATATGATAGTAAAACTATGAATAGTAGAAACCTCAAATCAAGCAAACATAACCTGAAGTTGTGTTCTCTTTGGAAGTATGATTATGCCAATTGAGTTGTTTCAAGTGATGGATGGTGATTGCAGTAAAAGACAATCAATTTGACAGTAGTAACAATGTGATAGACTTGTTGAGAATAAAATGCCTAATAAGGATCAAATGAGCAAGTGACAATAGCAATCAAGAGGACAATATTACTTATTGAAATGCCATTGTTAGAAAGACAATGCAAGAAAACAATGACACCAACATTTTCATTCTCAGTCATAAAGCCCTGAGTCCCAATCATAAAGGACAGTAATTTGTTGATGGCTCTAAAAGAATCATATCCATGAGAAAGAGTTGTAGGTCAAAAATGAGCAACAAACAAGTAACATTCATCATCCAATGCACTAAGAATGCAATCTTAGACTCATGAGTATCTCAGGACAGTATAATGCATCTAAAGGCAGTCATGTCATTGAGTATCAATAAACAATGATGACAGTCATGCATAGAGGATGTTGTGGAAGCTTGTATAAGGGTAGTTCTTCATCATTTTCAAACCAAAAGGTAATCACGAATACATTAATTTGGAATTCATAACAAAATCCAAGTCATAATATGCATAGTCAGAAAGGTCACAATCAATATCATGTATGATGATGGTGGGCAGCAAAAAATTGGAAAGTCACTTGCCTTTGTCATTTAGGGTGCAATAAAGAGAATGAAAATTATGTTTTATGCTTTTGTCAAATGGCTGAAAATGTTTAAAATGTAGAGGTTATGATGATTGTGGCATATAAGTAAACATTAACAGTCACCAATAGTGATGACACTATTTTGGTAGGGAAAATGTAGAAGCGATTCATCAAGATGACAATTTGAAGAGAAATCAAGTGCCATCATATGTTAGTCTTTGAGAATGGAGAAAATGTGTAGATGCGTTGAGTTATACCTGTATTGTGCAATGCAGAGATGATTTTCACAGTGAAAAACCAAAGATACCCATGTGATAGAATGCATCAAAAAATTTGAATGGTCACAACCAAAACCCCACAGGTGAAAGGAAAATGAAGGAGAAACAACTTACCCAACATTCTCTAGTTTAGAATCTTCAATAAGCACAAAGTCTCCAACTCGAAGATCCCTAACCTCATGGTGGAAATGCTCCAGGAGAACCCTTGATGGTGACTATCTCATGTATTCCAGAAGTTTTGAAATACAAAAAATGAAATATCTTTGAGATTTCTTGCATCAGTTTTGTTTTAGGATTGGTAACCCTAAAATGAATATCGATGGCATTTTTACCTTTATTCGAAAGTATTTTGTAATAATCTAATGCCATGTATTCATATGCCTAGGCATTAAGTGATTTCCTTTATGGTTTTCTTTTACAAAGCATTATAACTTCGACTGTGTCTTACTCCTCTCTTTTTTTGCATTCACTTTTGAAAATGTATGGCATTTTAACTAAGTGGTGCATTATAAATCACTAGTTAAAATATTACTATTAAATGCAAAATAATGTATCATGCTCTTATGTTACATTGATTTCCAAGAGTATAAGCAAGATAGTTGGTTTATTGCTTTTGCAAGCATATAGGGGTGGTTGATGTAGTTGGGAAACAAGTGCCAAAGATCTAGGAGGTTGTTTTGACCTTTTAAAAGTCTTGGAGAGCATCTTGGAGCAATTTTGGGAGTTCGTGTGGTTGGTTATGGTCAAAGTTGACTTCTTCAACATTTTGGAGCCTTTTTGAGGAAGATCTAGTTGCTACTTTTTAGGCTTTTTGGAGGCATCTGACCCAATTCTGTTTCTAGAACATTTTTTGGTGGGTTTTTGGAGGGAGTTGATGGATATAGTCACTTTGTTGACTCATTTGTAGTTAGTTATTATTATGCATTTTGTACTTAGTGACTTTTTCAGTCCTTTGGAAAATTGGAGCATACTTTGTAACTCAATTTTGGATATGAAATTTAGTGAAGACCTTGGATATTAGTGATTTGAAGTTGTGTCATCTTATTCATTGCTTTATTGTGTGCACTATTTATTTGATCAAGTTATTTGTGAGGTATCATCTATTTCCTTATAATTTTGTCTCATGCTAAGCACCCTTATGCAAAAGTGTGTTGTTGCAGGTTATAATTTGTGTCAAGAATGCAAGTTGCTTTTAGTTGTGAAGTCTCCTTCCTCCTAAGAGTCTAGCATTAGGACCTCTTTATAAAATACTTATGCAAGACATACAAAAGTAAGTTGTGCAAGTCTGTTTTAGTTATTGCAAACAAGTGTATGTAATATGAGTTTTAAGTCCAAGTGATGTTTAGGTGCATCACCATAGGAGTAGTTTTTTTATAGTTTATGTTATCTCCTTCTACCCTTTTCCTATGGAAGTTCAGTAGATTGATTTCAGGTGAGTACCAAAGGAAGCCAAACTTCTCTAGAGGTTCAATCTCATATAAGGAACCCACACCTTGGGATCATTCCAATGTTTCACTAAGTGGTTGAATAGGGTTCAACAAAGGGTGCACATTCAAGTGATAACAATTAAAATGAGTTAAATTATGCCTTAATTTGGTTTTGTAATATGTATTTTACATATTCACATTAAGTTTAGGGCCCTTTTAATTAAAATGGATTTAATTGTGCCTTATTTTTGGTGTTGTAAGGTTTACCTTTACACTTTCATACTAATCTAGGGATTTATTAATTAATTGAGGTTAATTGGCCTTAATTGGCCCCTTTAATTCAAATCCAATCCTAATTAAATGCAAATTCTAAGGGATAAAACTCAAAATTCATAAATTTCATTACACAACACTCAACTTTAGAAGATGTGTGTCCTAGGTAGGTGACCTAGGACCCATTTACCATAGGGCGAATGGGTCCTCACCTAGTCCCAGGACCCTTATTTTTCATAACATTTCAACTTGTCCTATGTGTGTCCTAGGTAAGTGGACTAGGACCCATTCATCCTATGGAGAATGGGTCCTCACTTAGACCTAGGACCCCTCTTTGAAATATATTTTTGGTAGTATTTTAATGATTTCAAATCTATAATTCAATGTCGGCTTGTGATATTTGAATTTCAAGAATTAATGTTAAGATATGTATAAATATAAGTTTATTTCACTAAGTTCATCCTAGATTTTCAAGTTCTCAAGTCCTAATAGAAAACTTATGATCAAGAGAGAATTTCAAGAGCAATTTGTAAGGAATTCAAGGGAAAATTATTGAAGATTATTGCAGCAATCAAGATTCCATTGTCATATCATTCAGATGTATTGCATC
Organism: Sequoia sempervirens; assembly: GCA_007258455.2. Classification (NCBI taxonomy): domain Eukaryota; kingdom Viridiplantae; phylum Streptophyta; class Pinopsida; order Cupressales; family Cupressaceae; genus Sequoia; species Sequoia sempervirens. The sequence goes on from VDFB02060589.1 coordinate 26,074, forward strand.
ATGCATGTTGTTTGAGCTAATTTGTTGATGTAGTGTTCAAGATCTATCAATAATTCAAAGGCATTGTTTCACATCAAGTTTCATGATCAAGATCTACATTCATTGAAGCCACTTCATGCTAGTTTGTAGATTTGTTATCCATGGTTCCAAATAAGTTTTGCTGAGTTGTGACATTAGTTTGTTCATTCATCATTCCTTCATGTTTCATTGTTTCATTTCAAGTTTTGATTACCAAAATGAGGTTTGACCAAGGAAAATCCCTATTCCCTAACAAACAACATTTTTCTCTCTTTGATGTGTGATTGTAAATTTTAGGTTGAAGATCATTTGGAGAAAAAAATTGAAGTTGCAACTTAAAGACATTAGATTTCCAAAGTCCATAATGAATAAGTGTGTTTTTTTTCTAGATTTGACTGCATGAAATTTTTTATATCAACGTTTTTCATATCACACTCTCTGATCCATCATCGAGATGAAGAGACCTAAGAAATAAAATTCAAAGTTGAAAAGTTGTCAAAGTTGCAAGAAAAGTTGTCAAATCATGAAAACTCAGCTACAAGTTTTATTTATGGCTTTCCAACAGTGACCAACTGGAATTTAGGTGTAGACTTGGCAAAACAAAACCTAGAAATTGATTTTTAGGAGCCCTAGCCATGATCCATTCGCCATAGGGTGAATGAGTCCTCAGTGAGGACTGAAAAAGTACTCTTGGTGAAAGGTACATAGCATTTGACCCTTTCCAGATCTCCCTTTTGACTTTTATATGGGTTAGATTTGATTTTTTTTCTTCATTGACAATTTGTAACACACATATTGAATGAAATATAGAGAAATAGGCTCATCATGGTTTTCATCTTTGGTGAACACATGCCCACATTTTTTATATGTTTCATTATGGTGAACCCGACCTTTGGAGCATTGTAATTATCTGATTTTGGAGTCTTCTTTCATCCTAGATTTAGATCTTGCATTCATTTGCATTGAATTAGGTCTCATTTAGGGTGTCTAGTTTGCATTCAACTTTAATTGCATCTAGGGTTTTAGTATTGCATTGTTTGCATTCTTCAAATCTAAAAAAATACAAAAAAAAATAGTCGTCTTGCATATCATTTACACTGCACCAATTTTTATAAAATAATGATTGGGACAGGATGGCTGACCGTTCTTTCTCCCGCCAAGCTAGGGCATCCCGCCCCAAAGGCCTCAAGCACCCATACCCGCCACCTGCTACCGGAAGGGGGTCCTCAGGCAATACCGGGTGAGGTACTTCCATTGGTCTCCCCGCTTCTCAAAAGTGAGGCCATCCCGGCCGCTGCTTGGAGCTTTGGGAGCCGCGCGAGGGTGTGTTGCGTGGGAGTGGCCCTTGGGCCCGATTTCTCCTCCCAGGCCTCTTTGGAGGTTTTTCTTCCTTGGTTTTGCCTAAATCTGTGGAAAAGTGTGGTGGCCGGGTTTCTTGACACTCTATTTTGTTCTTATTTCTGGGCGGTTTGCCCATTGTGGCTTGGGTTAAATGTCGCCTGGGGAGACCTTGGGTGCTGGCCCCAAAATGGACTTTCGATCAGCGATTGGTGCCAAGTCCCCTACGCATGCCACAAAAATTTTCAATAATAATTTGTATTTGTCAGATCCGGGACTAGATGGAGTGGGCTCGTCTAGTGGGGCTCGGATCACGAAAATCAATGGATGCTTGGAACGTTGCAAGGATAGGCTGAAACTAGTCATCCCATTGGAGATGGTTGCGGAGGATATTGAGTATTATTCGAGGCACTCTTTTTATTGCAAATTTTTGGGTATGCGGATATCGATGCAATTTTTAGAGTCTTGGGCCCGACAGACTTGGATGTCGAAGGGTGAGATGGATATAAAGCTTCTGGCGAATAATTATTTCATGGTTACCTTTGATTGCATGGCGGATTGTAACAAGGTTTTTGAAGGGGGCCCCTACTTCTATAACCAGGTTGGTTTGTTTGTTAAACCGTGGCATGCTGGTTTTAACCCTGCTGAGGAGCTTCCGACTCGGGTCCCGGTGTGGGTTCGTCTTCCGCGGTTTCCTGTGGAATGCTGGCGGGATGATGTTTTGCATTTGTTGGGGTCGATGCTCGGGAAGCCAGTTGGTTCTTCACAACAGACTCAATTTAAAAAGGTGATAACTTTTGCCCGTATCTGTGTGGAAATTGACTTAAGTAAGCCATTACCAGATTCTTTGGATATGTCTGTGGGTCCTTATTCTTGGGTGCAGTCGTTGGATTATGAAACTCTCCCATTTCGATGTCGTCTTTGCCATGAGTACGGTCACCTACAGCGAAGATGCCCAAGGGCTAGGCCTGTGGAGCCTCGTACTTCTCAGCCTACTCACAACCCACCTAGGGAAGATAAGGAAAGGATCCCATTCCTGGGATGGGGTTGGTCCAGATGGTTTTGCCCCTGTTAGAAATCAATAGAAACCGAGGTCAAAAGAGGACCTTGACGAAAGACAAGATGAAGAATGTTTTAATAGATTCGAGATTTTGGATGATCTTGGCCAGCAGGAAGTGAATCCGGGCTTAGTTAACTTGGATCAGGGTGTTGTGTGTTCTGGGCAGGAGGATCCTCTTTTTGGGGTTTCTCAGGCTACACATGATTCTGGAGCTTTGCAAATGGTAACCGACCCTCAAATGGATGTCCAGGCGGAGTCGGTTTCTTCTTTGGAAATGAAGAAGAGTGGGGGAGACAAGTCTATTCTGGTTGTCCATGCAAGTTCAGATGCAGGAAAGAATCTCAAGTCTTCTCCTTCTCCTTTGGGACTACAACAAAAGGATCTCAAAAAAGGGTTGGGGGAGAAATCTTCAAAGCTTGGCAGGAAAAAAGATTTGGAGAAGATTAAGTTAGCTGGGGAAACTCTGGTGGAGTCAGGGTCGGTTAAGACTTTGGATTCACACTTCTCAAGCTCTCTGAAATGATTGTTCTATCATGGAATGCAAGGGGCTTGAACAGCAGCCCTCGACAAAAGGTTGTTCGTGATTTGGTTAGAAGTCAATCTCCTGATGTTTTGTTCTTGCAGGAGACTAAGTTATCTGTTGAATGTATGCTTGGTTTATCTCCTAAGTTGTGGAGAAGTGGTGAATGCCAATGCATTGGTGCTCAAGGCTCTGCGGGTGGAGTGGCTTGCCTTTGGAATCCGTGGAAGATCCACCCTCTTTGGTGGATGTCCATCAAGTCCTCTATCTCGATGATTGCTTCTTGCTTTGAGACTGGGGAGTCTATCCTCCTCACTAATATCTATGCGCCTATTGATTTCCAGGGTAAGCAACTTTTGTGGGCTCATGTTCAATTTGTCCGGAGTATGGTGCCTTTTTATCCTTGGATTATGGCTGGGGACTTCAATGCTATCTCTGAGTTGGCTGAGAAGCGGGGTGGGATTGCTAGGTTGGAGCCTTCTGCGTTGCTTCTTCAGGACAATATTTCTACTTTGAATCTTGTTGATGTTAAGCCTACTAATGGTCGTTTCACTTGGAGCAACCGAAGGCTTGGGGATCACTGCATCTCCGAAAGACTTGACCGGTTTCTGGTGTCCTGTTTTTGGGTTGGTGGCCTGTGGTCTTCTAGCTCAGAAATTTTGGATTGGAGGGGGTCCGACCATTGGCCTATCAAACTTGTTGTCTCTTCTATTCGTGTGCCTCGATCGCCCCCTTTTAAGTTCCAGCTTATGTGGCTTCGCGAGCCCTCTCTTCATGATTATATGGCAGAATGGTGGAGAAATGGTAGACCCGCTTTTGGTACGGCAATGTATACTTTTGCTAAGCTTCTCCAATTTGTTAAGTATCAGCTTAAGCATTGGAACCGACAGTGCTTTGGGAATATTTTTCATGCCAAGCTTGCTGCCCAAGCTGAGTTGAATAGCATTACGAGGGTGATCAGGGAGGATGGTGTGACTGCTAAATTACTTCAAGAGGAGGCTAAGGCTTTGAAAGTACTTGAGGAGTGTGAATTGCGCGAAGAGATCTATTGGAAACAAAAGGCACGAATTGAATGGCTTCAGGAGGGAGATAAGAATACTGCCTTCTTCTTCAATTCTGTCAAGGCCAGGCGTCACAGGAATTCAATTTATGTTCTGGTGAAAGATACTAGTGAGACTCTCTCCTCTTTTAAGGATATTTCGGGTGAAGCAGTACATTATTTTGACTCTTTATTCAGGGAGGACCCCCAGGGGGCTCCTGATGAGGAGGCTCAGGTTCTGTCTTGCATCCCTTCATTGGTTACTATGGAGATGAATGAGCATCTTATGAGTGATATCTCGATGGATGAGCTTGAGGGAACGGTGTTCCAGATGAAGAAAGGGAAGGCTCCTGGCCCTGATGGCTTTCCGGTGGAGTTCTTTCAAGATTTCTGGGATATTATTAAGCTGGACTTATTGGCTGTAGTCCAGGAATCTCAAATGAATAAGCAAATGTTACGGGCTTTGAATTCTACCTTCTTGGCTCTTATCCCCAAATGTGACGGGGCGGACAGGTTAAGTCAATTTAGGCCCATTTCTCTCTGTAATGTGATTTATAAAATTATCTCTAAAATCATTGCGGAGAGGCTGAAAAGATGGCTCAAAGTGTTGATCTCTGAGGAGCAGAGTGGTTTTGTGGCGGGCAGACAAATTCTGGATGGGGTGGTTATAGCTTCGGAAACCATTCATTCTATGGCCATTTCCAATTATAAGGCAATGTTCATCAAGCTGGACATGGCAAAGGCTTATGACAGAGTTCGCTGGTCCTTTCTTTGGAAGATCCTTGGGGCATTTGGTTTTGGGGATGAATGGATCCAATGGGTCATGAGTTGTGTTACTTCAGTTTCCTTCTCTGTTTTAATTAATGGTGAGCCCTCAGAGCTTTTTTGTGCTTCCCGGGGCCTACGTCAGGGTGACCCTGTTTCTCCATATCTGTTCTTACTTCTTGCTGAAGGGCTCGGCCGGTTGTTGAAAAGGAATGTTGAGATGGGTCTCATTCAAGGGTGGCGATGGGGAGATAATATTCTCCCACAGTCTCATTTGCAGTTTGTGGATGATACTGCGCTGATGGGTATGGCTACAATCAGGGAGGCTACTAACTTGCGTGCTGCATTGGATGTTTATCTTCTTGCCTCGGGTCAACTAATTAATGAAGATAAGTCCTCAATCTTCTTCTTCAATACTCCTGGTCCTATCCAGAGGAGGATAGCTAATATCCTAAGGTTCCAGATTGGGTCCCTTCCTTTGACATATCTTGGTATTCCTATCTCTGTCAAAAGGATGCCCAGGGATTCTTGGCAGAGTATTTTGGATAAGTTTTGGACAAAGGTTAACCATTGGACCCACAGATGGTTGTCCTTTGCTGGCAGGGTTCAGCTAATCAAGTCGGTGGTTCAAGCTCTTCCCATTTATAGATGTATGCTCCAGGTGGCCCCGGTTGGTTTTGTTCAAGAACTTGATGCTTTAACTAGGCAGTTTCTTTGGGCTGGTAATTTATTATCCTCCAAATGGAGTCTGGTTAGATGGGAGGTTGTTTGTAGCCCGAAGCAATGTGGAGGGCTTGGATTAAGGCAGTCTTCTTTGTCTGGGATAGCGCTTGCTGCTAAGTTATTTTGGAGGTGGTGTGTGGAGCAGGATCAGACCTGGGCCAGGATCTTGTCCCACAAATATTTCCCGGGGATTTCTCATATGGACATTCCCCGTTATCCCTTGGTGGGGAAAGGATCGGTGATTTGGGGTACCCTCAAGAAAGGGGCTGCTCTTGTTAAGGATGGTTTGTTTTGGACTTGCAAAAGTGGGTCAGAGGCTCACTTTTGGTTGGATTCTTGGGATGGCTTTCCCCTATTGTCTCTCAGTTTCCTAATTTGTTGCCCCTTAGTCAAAGATTCATTGCGGCTGGTTGGGTTCGGGTGAGAGATTTTAAGTCGATATCTGCTCATGGCCAATTGATGGTGGCTAGGTGGAAGAATCCTGAGGAGTGGCCAATGGTTGGTATGGAGGAGGAGTGTGCGGATTTGCACCGCATCCTTTTTAGTAGGAGTTGTTGCTCCCTACCAGACGGAGATGTCTTATCTTGGTCCCCCAACCCTAAGGGTGTTTATACTGTTGCCTCTGGCTACCAGGTTCTTTTATCTCACAAGTTGGATGGGGTGGAGGTTCGTTGGTGGCAGAGAGTTTGGGATAATTTTTCTTGGCCGAAGTGCAATTGCTTCATTTGGACTTTGGCTTGGAAGAAGTGCTTGACTTGGGACAATATTCAGAAGAGGGGATTTTAGGGACCATCCAGGTGTGTGTTGTGTGGGAATGAGGAGGAGGATTCTGCTCATTTGTTTTTTCGTTGCTCTTTTTCCTTGAGGCTGTGGCATTTTTGGTGGGAAGCTTGGAAAAGTCCTTGTGTCCATGCTTCCTCCTTGGTGGATTTTTGGAATAGTCTTGGCAGACCTCCCGCTATGGCTTCTTTCTTACAGGACGTGTGGTATGCTGGGCCTACCTTCATTCTCTGGCAGATTTGGTTGGAGCAGAATCGTAGAATCTTCCGAGGTGAAAAGATGGTCATTCAACAAATTTGGCAGATAATTTTGTGCATGGTTCGGGAGACGGTGGAAGCTAAGTGTGAGGTGGTGTATCCCTTGGAGAAAGAGGATGCTGCGAAGGTGGAGAGACTGGGACTTCGAGAGATGTCTTTGGCTTCAGCTTGTGTTCGAAGGGGAAGGCAGGCGAGGAAGAAAGTGATGCGAATGGGTAAGTGGCTTCCCCCTCCTGCTAGATTCCTGAAGATTAATACGGATGGCTCCTCAAGGGGAAACCCTGGGCCTGCAGGAATTGGTGGGGTTGGTAGGGACTCTTCAAGGACGGTGGTTTTCTTCTTCTCTATCTATGAAGGGGTGCAGACTGTCAACCTTATGGAGGGTCTTGCAATCCTCTTCGCTCTGGAACGATCCTAGACTTTGGGGTGGAGAAAGGTTATTTGTGAGTCAGACTCACAAGTTTTGGTTAACTTGCTCAATGCTAGGAAGGTGGCTGATGTCAGTTGGCAGCTGGCTAGGGTGGTGCAGCAGATTCTGAGGATTAGTTCCTTGATGGAGGTGGTGTCTTTTGTCCATATTCCGAGGGAGTGGAATAGGGCTGCGGATTGCTTGGCAAAATGGGCTTCAAAGTATCTTGATGGCTGGAAGATTGAGAGGTGGGAGCAGATTTCCCAGGAGTTCCGCCGTGATCTGGAAATGATTATTGCTGAAGATGGGAATGAAAGTGATGATGGATGATGAATGGCTCTTGTGTTGTTTAATTGTTTCTTTTGGGTTCCCTGGGGCCTTGGCCCTTTGCTTTGATGTAATTCTTTGATTCTGATCTTCAATAAAGTTTTTACCCCTTTTTAAAAAAAAAACTTGACATAAAAAATTAAATAATTTATCTATATTATTTAAAACTATGTAAGAATAGAATATGTAAAAATTTAATGTATTTTCTAAACTACTAGGTTTATTTAAAAAAATAAAAAAATCTATTTGGTGAAATTTTGAAATTTCAATGTAGTAGTATTAAATTTTAGGGAAAAATAAGAAATAGATGTTTGTTTGACCAAAGCTAACCAAAATAAAATGATAATTATTTTTTATTATATCTTATATTTAAGCAGAGGACTCATGTCCGGATGGATGCATATTTTTTGTAATTTTTTTCCAAGTAAATAATTAATTATGATTTTTATTACAACTTTTAAAAAATATAAAACTCATATGTCTGATCACTTAACTTGGTCAAAACTTCATAAAATTAAATTTATTTTTTTTAATCTATATATGTGAAGCATAGAATGTGATGCATGTTTTAGATTAAAAAATGTGATACCGTTTGAAAGTTATTGATGTTTTTCAATTAGCCCAATCACTAGGACTTTAGTCAGTAATTTTAATAGAAAATAAATAATAATTATTTATTAAATTCAAATTAAAGCATAATTTATATTGGTGGAAAGATGAGAATATCCTCTAAAAACCCTTTTCGTTTCATCAATTTTGGATATAAAAAAAGTCGTCAACCACATACCCTACAAATACCCATAATATTGCCACTTTTTGGCCCATCATGATCCTACACATGCCCTTATGGCTCCATTAAGATGTCTTCCTGCTCGTGCATGTGACTTGTCTTTGGGATCGATTATCAAATTTGGTTATTTATGGCTTAAATGTCTTATTGTGTGGGGTTTATTTTCACTTGGGTATTGTCTCTAATCTTCTGTGTTTTCAAAGTTCCTAGTTATACTATGTGAAGTACGACATTATGGGAGGAGAAAGAGTGTAGACTGAGCTAGATAATTGCAACAAATTTCACAAAAATCCACATGTTTGGCATATTTGCATTGAAGGCAACATTGATCCTCTCATGGAGAGGTTGGTGGGTCATGACCCTAATCTTTCCACTCAATTCATTAATTTGTGGAAGAATCATCATGTTTCCATGGGTGGCATCTCCTTCATGGTGGATGAGGAAGTTATTGCACAAGCAACAGGTCTACAAAGCATGGGTATGAAGCATCCTAAGCATTCCAAGACCCAGGATAATGAGAGGATGAACAAATTTTTCATTGGTGTGAAGGCATCAGTGTGCATCTAGTCCAAGTTTGAATGAGAGTATCTTCTGAAGCCATGGGACCAGGTGTTTCTAGCTTTGATGAAGTATGTCACGTTGGAAGTAAGGTACAAAACTTACTTATTCTACCATTTTCCTTTGTTAAATCACCTTAGCCATAAAGTTCTTTTGAGCTTTCCCTTTTTCCTGTTGATTGACCTCAAAAGTTTTGTTGAAAAGTGTATTGCTTTAGCTGCTGCTAAACCCAATGAGCCTACTCCTCTTCTACTCCATTAGGTCTTATTCTTAGACTTTACCATTTTCATCTTACTCTATGCCCGCCTAAACCTATTTTGGTCGTTCATATTGAAGAAATTGAGAACCCCACTCTGCCTAAATTATCTTTGGTCGAATCTAAAGGCCTTGTTAAAAAGAATCACTCAATCCCTACTAAGAAACCCAAGCATCCTAATAAAAAACTCAAAGGTATTGAGGGTGCTTCCCAATCCAGTGTAGTGGTTAGCCTATGTGACCTTAAGTCTACTCCTGCTAGGACTCCTGTTAAACTTGGTCTGAAGAAGAAGGGTAAGGAGGAGAAGGTGCCTCTGAATAAAGGGAAGCATGCTATCAACAAGGATTCCTTGGGTGATATGATGGTGGTGGAAACTATGGTTACTAGCTATGATGCAATTATAAGATGTTCAGGCAGGCTTGCTAAGAAAAAAAAGAAAGTGTAGGTTAGAGAACTAGACACTAAGGAGGAGCTATCAGATAGCAAGGATAGCCATGTGGAGGTGGTGTCAGAGGACCAGCTTGGTGAGAAAGCTAGAGGGCCATCTTCGGTTCCTAACTCAGGTGGTGATCTGCAAGAGGTTTTGTCCTCCCACTCTTTGGAGCCAATGGGGATGGAGCAGAATGTTCCTGAGTATCCTGCAAGCAGTAGAGAGGAGGTTGGTGCACTGAAAGAGAGATTTGACATCCTGGACAAGAAATTGTATGTGTTGACTTGCTTCATAGTCAGGATGATCCACTGTCTCACTAGTACCATATCGGCTACTATGAAGGAAGAGTTGGAGATCAAAAAGACTGAGGACCACCCTGAATGGGTTGGGGATGATATGGTTCAATTATTGTTGAATAACCGGGAAAAAGCCAGCTAATCTATTGCTGGTTAGCTGTTGGTCCAAGTGTGTTGTTGATTTGTGTCCTGTTTTGGTTATGTTTTTTAGTGTTTAGGTTTGTTTAATGTTTTTTTGTTCAGTAACCTTCTGGCCCTTAGGGCTCTCCGTGTAGGGTAAAAAAACCTCTAAATGTTACTTATCACATCAAAAACACCTAATTGGTACTAAATATTATTGGAAAAAAGGGAAATTATGTTCAATTCCCAAAAACATACCCAGATTATATGCATATATATGAATTGAATTACCTATTTCAGATTTAAAAATATACATATAGGAAAAAAATATATACCCATATATATAGACCAAGACCCCTATGGCTTGTTTGACAATGCAAAGAGTTAAATTTTTGTATGCTATCTTTATTTGTATTTATGTGGAATTTTATTTAAAAAGAGTTAAAAATAACATAGTATTTTTTAGCTTCTGAGAAAATTGCTACAATACACCCATAGCATTCAATGACATAGAATTGAGATGTTAATAAGAGAGCATTTAATGGTGTAGTATGTGTAAAATTTTCATAACAAAGTTGTAAAATTATTGAGTGCTTTGAAAAACACCTAAAACAGTGCACAAAACTATAGTTCAATCTAGCAACAATGTAATTTTTTGAGGCTCCAAACATTGAATATTGCATTTGCTTGTTCCCACAATCTTGGTTTCCATTGTCTAGCACCACAAGAAACCAATTACCATTATTATTTTTTGTTGTGGCAAAGAGTGCCTTGTTGCATATATATTTTAATAAGTTGCAATGTTTAAAACATGTTGCTCACTTGTAGAACTTTTTCCCTTTGTTTGTTATTCCTTCTTGTCGTTGTGCACATTTGACTTTATTTCCATTTTTATGGAGGTCCTTACTTGGTATGTCAATGGCTACATAGTCAAGAATAAATATAGTATACACATATATTTAGATATAGCAGTGTATATATAAATAGATATATACATGTGTACATATGGATATATATATCTAGTTATATGTTTGTTTTTAAAATGTGTAGAAAAAGGGGAAACTCAATACATATATTTACTTAATCATTTTTTATTTTATTGTTGTATATCCTATTGTTTGGATAAGAAAGGATGAAGGGACCAACTAGCAACATATACAAATATTTGCATATAGTTATATGTAGAAATATAGTAAAAAGTTGCATGCATACATATATAAGCAACCTCAAAGATAAACAGATAGATATAGGGATATATACATTTGCATTTATCATTTTTATTCTTGCTATTGTATCTCCTACTATTTGGACAATATTAAAAGTGCAACCTAATATGTGTAGGATCATCATGGAAAAAAATGGGGCCTTAAGTGGTGAAAAATTTAGAAAAATAAGAGATAGGCAACTTGACATAAAAAATTGAATAAGTTGTCTATATTATTTCAAAAATATGTAAGAATATAATCTATAGAAGATTGAATTTAGTTTCTAAACTACTAGGTTTATTTTTTTTTTAAATGAAATTTCAATGTAGTAGTACTTAAACTTGGGGAAAAAAAGTAGGTGTCTATTTGACCACCCTAACCACAATAAAATGATAATATTTTAGAAGATTTTAGATATAAGTAGGGGACTCATGTATGTTTGACAACCTTAACTTGGTCAAAATTTCATGAAATTATTTTTGTTTTTAATCCTATAGTATGCAAAGAAGAATGTGACACATTTTTGAATTCAAAATGTGATATCGCTTTGAAAGCTATATATGTTTTCAATCAACCTATCAATTAGGACTTTAGTTAAATTCAAATAGAAAATGAATAATAATTATTTAGTAAATTTGGGTTGGGGCCCTAGCTTGGTTGGCTAAATATTTCCTGTAGCAAGAGGTTGTTCACAAGTTCTAGTCTCCCCATCCTCCCTGGTACGGAGGGCGTGTCACCGCATGCCATCAATGTTAAAAAGTTTACTATGCACATTGCAGTTTATAGGGTCGTGCTACCGATCCTCAGTTTAAAAAGAAAAATTATTTAGTAAATTCAAAGTAAAGAATAATTTATATTGGTGGAAAGCGAGAATCTTCTTAAAACCTTTTCATTTCATCAATTTTAGGTTAAAAAAAATCATCCACATACCCATCATATGACCATTTTTTGGCCCAACATGATCCTCCATATACCCAACATTTTTATTTTTGTTGTATCTCCTATTGTTTGGACAATATTAGAAGTGGAAAGGTTAATACACATTTTCATTTAATAAAATTAGTAAAATGGTAAAAAAATTATCAATATTTCTAAGTTGTCTACTAGTTGCCTTTGGACATTGCAATACATTAATCTTTTATTTTTATTGTGAAATACAAATTCCTAGAATTATGTCTATGGCATCATTCTTTGTGGATGGTTCTCTAGAGCCCCCCCTAATTTATTTTTTGACATCCCCCAAAGGCTTCGCTGTGGAGTCCGACTCTGAGGGTGTGAACAGCCAACCTTCAGATCATGATTTTGTAAGTTTATATTTCCTTTTTCTATACTTGTTGCAAATTTCTTGTTGTTGTTTCCCTCCATTTTTGTATAAAACCTAAACATTAGCTTTCAATTTCTTTAATTTTATGATTCTCAAATATAGAATCACACACCACATACTTTTTCCTATTTATGTTTCTAGTTTTCATGGCTTTTAGGTGTATACACACATGGTTGACCCTAGTAAAGAATATAGATGTACAAGTAGATACACTGTATTGATCTTTTCTAACACATAAAAATCATCCCTTTTCAGCCTTTATTTTCCTTTCTCCTTTTATCCATTTGGTGTGATTGGGTACATCTTCCTCAATCAAATTTCTCTTTGTATGTTGCAAGGAAACAACCAACTTTGACTTCATAGCATTCTACAACATTGCAATAAGATGTTGTTAATAAGAAAGAAATTAACAATACATTATGTGGAACATATTCATAGAAAAGCTATAAAACTGTCTATACTTTGCCACTAAAATCTATTTATCATAAGTGAAAACATTGAAAATTTTGAAAAATAGTGCATAGAACTATTTCAAAAAATCAGTTCTCATGTCTATATATCTTTGCCATTATGTTGATTAGACCCAAAAATACTCAAAAAACAACCCAATAGAATTGAACTATAGTATTCAATGGTATAGCATTAAGATGTTAATAACAAAGCATTTTATAATGTAGTATGTGCAACATGTTCATAGGAAAGTTCAAATTTTTTTTTGCACTATGCTAGTACAATGTGTCTATTGAAAACCAATACATTGAAAAATACCCAAAACAATGCACAAAACTATGGTAAGAGCTTCAAAGTACATGATCATAATTTAAGGAAACCATTCAATAGTATCCTTCCTATTATGCTAAAAATTACAATGAAACAATGAATGTATTAGATTATGTATTCAATTGCTAGATCTTGTGTGTGTGTGTGTGTGTGTGTCTATATATATATATATGTATGTATATATGCATATGTATATGTATATGTATATACATTTATACGTATATGTATATGTATATGTATATGTATGTTACATCCCCTCTAACTTAACATTTTTATGGCAATGAAAGTATGTTCATTATGTTAGTTGAAAGTAACTACTTTTCATGTGAATGTGAAATCAAGGATTAATAATTGTTTTATATGTGAAAATGTATATGATGATGATGAGATTATATTTAAGCATGTATATTTGTATCGTGAATGGTCTAACCATAGTCTTTTTGTCAACTAGTTTTATGATTGTTAGCACATGAGGGTAGAGGGAAATATCATCAAGGAGAGGACATGGTTAACAAAGGATGAATTTTATCATCAAACCCTGAGCTAGTGTAATATAGATCCATCAAAGTTATAACTTGGCCATAATTAGTTTAATTTAATTATTGCTAAATAAGTCAAATTATATATTAACAAACTCCTTTTGGAGTTGAGAGAACCAATTCTCAGAATATATCCTAGGAGAATTGTTATGGTTATAAAATATTAAATTAACAATCGTAGATATAATTCCTATGTCATCAATCTAAATGTAACACATAAGCAAGGTCTAAAATAAAAAATTAATTGAAAAGAAGTTGGAGCCATCAGTGGTTTTGAGGTTGAAGTTTTTATGCCATATTTCCATTGTCCACAAGTGATTCGTAATTAGAGTTTACAAAATTAACTTGTAAATTAATTCTAATTATAGTAATTTCCCTATCTAATATAGAATTGCATGATTATGATTTTTAACCGTTGAAATTGAAAAATAAGTAATTAGAAATTCAAATACTAAATTTAAACTAGAGAGAAAATTGAGATAGAAGAGAGAAGAATGAGACAAAGAAATAGAAGGATCACAAAGCGCAGATTGATAACAGAGTTCGTCCAAAGTGGACTACATCTTCGGGTCTGCTTCTCAATGCTGGGACCACTTTATTGATATCGCTAGGAGAAATTATGTATTATTACAATACCCAAGATCCAAGAACCTGCAATAATCTCTCCATAATCTCTCACTCTTTTACAAATTTTGGTGTACAAAAACACCTTGTAAATTCTCCTCCAAAGAATTATTTCTCCCAAAATGAACTTGAATAATTCTCCCTGTTACAATTCTCTCCAAGAAAATTATCATACAAAATTATCCACTCAATAATTTTACAATCCCTTTACAAAAATAACCCCTTTATATACACATTTATTTGCTAATATGGATTTAACCATATTATTTTGCAAATATTGCATATCTCCCGTATACAAGTAAAAATTCCAACCATTTCCCCCTTTTACAATAAAAATCAGTAATATCCCATTATTATAACAAATTAATCTTTCAAAAATAAATATTTCTTTGGATTTTATAATTCTAAGCCATACAATTAAAAAAATGAACCCCTTTAACTATGGGCCATTATAATTTTGGACTTACATTATAATCTTTAAAAATATTTTTTAAAAGCCCCTTAATAATCTCCTTAGATAATCTTTAAAATAAATCCGTTAAATATGAGAAAGGTGGTTAAAGGGGTTTATTTTTTGAAATGTAAGTTTACAGGATTTTTTTTCTCTCCTTTTATGAGCAAGGGAAGAGGATTTTAAGGGATAAAATCCCACCAAATCCTCCTTGAAATCATAAAAAAAAATTAATTTTTAAACCATACATGTTTTCTTTTAACAATATGGTTTAATCTAATTTCTTTTTTCCACCATGTCTGTGCCAACTCAACAATCCTGCCACATCACCACCTACCACATTAGCTTGCTGATGTCATTAAAGTCAACAAATTCAAAATTTTGACCAACCTTTGATCAGCCGTAACTCTCACATACGAGCTCCATTTTCAAAGCTGAATATAGTTCCAAAATCAGTGTGATAAGCACTACAACTTGGAATCATTTTTGTTTCATTTTGAGACAATCATTTTTTTCCTTTTTGAACCCTTGATTCGCCTATTTGACTAAACCTTTGACTAAGCATAACCTCTGCATACAAAGTCCTTTTGAGCCCATTAAAGTTGTGTCAGGATTGTGTTAACGAGCTCTACAGATTGATTCTTCTTTGGATGAATTCTGAGACTGTGAAATTTTTAGATATTTTGGATCCACCTGGATCATTCCTCCCCATTGAGAAGCTTTTGGACCTCCAAAAGTCTAGTTTTGTGTACAATTTGAGTTAGGGAAATTTCGCCCCACTTTCCCAATATCATTTGTCCTTCCTATAAAAATTTTGAACATGTGACCCATCATAAACACAAAGAAATATTAACTTTTCCGATACCATCAACTGCATGTTCATCAATATCCATTGTCACATTCATAATCCACATAGAAATAACTAGTAGAATAACAAGAAACAGTACTAAATACACTAATATGAAGGAAATAGTATCAACATTTTGGATATCCTGAACAAGAACATTGTTAGAAAATGAAACATTCAAACCCTCTTTTACCACCTTTGGTCGAAGGCCTGATTCTGCTTGCAACTAATTCTCATACTGTGCTATTTGTGACACCTTATCATGATTAAAATCACAATGCTTAGTATCACTAGTTGTTATAGACATAAGGGTTAAAGTATTGCTTGCATTTACAATCATCTTCAAATTCCCTATGTTTATAACAGATTTGTCATTCTTCATGTGATGAGCTTTCACAATGTATTCAATTCCATCTTTAAAAAAATGATACTTGTTATGTTTCCTGTAGAAAATGGCCTTTCTTTCATATAAATAAGGACTTCCCAAAACCATCCCATAGATGTCAAGTGGAATTACATCTAACTCTACCTCATCTACAAACTTGGATGTGATTGAAAATCGGATTTTACACTGTTGTGACACATGTAACCTAGCATTATCATTTACCCAACCAAATGGATATGGCTTAGTATGAGGTGTTGTCTCTAATCCCAATTGCTTAACATTTTTAGAGATTAGATTCACTTGTGACCCACTATCTATGAGTGTATCAATCTTGCTTTGTTTTGCAATAGCCCTTATATGAAACAATTCATTCCTCTTACTTTCAATAGGTACTTCATTACATCTTAGAGAAGAAGCATGAGAACTAGTACTTACAATAGAATTTTTACCTGTAATACCCACAATTGAGATCTTGGTTTCATCATCAGAACCAAATCCAAGATCCTGCATGATAGTTGCGGTCTTCTTCTTACCCTTTCGATCCTTGAACCACTTTGGCTTCTTATTAGGATGCGGTTTCCAACATCTTGCATCCTTGTGCCCTTCCTTCTTGCAATGTGAGCAATAAGTCTTTTTGTCCTCTTTCTTTACAGTTGTTTGTTGTGATTTCTCTTTCCCTTTCTTGCTTCCTTTCTGCTTATTGGATTCCATCAATAGATTATCATGGCTATTCCTTGAGCTTGTTTCCAAATGGATAGCTTGCACACTAACTTCATCAATATTAGTTGGATTAAACATAAGTATTGTATGTCTCAAAATTTCATGTAATCCACATATATACTTTAACAAATTTTCTTGTGTGTATAAAAGAATGCCCAAAATTAAAGCCCTTTTCCTAAACTCATGTGTATATTCTTGCACACTTTGTCCTTTTTCTTGCTTTAATGATTTCCAATTCATTACTACTTTTTGCATATGTCCTAATGGATAGAACTATTTCTCTAATACAGCTATAAACTCAAACCAAGAAGAAATAATTTTTCCATAACAACTTAGATCCTATTGTGTTCTACTCTCCCACTAATTTAAATTTGTATCTCCCAGGCAAAGAGTGGCTAATTGGAATTTTTGAGAATCGTCAGTAAGATTTTGAATTCTACTATAAACTTCAATTTGATTAA
>VDFB02060591.1:0-23655 GCA_007258455.2 Sequoia sempervirens
TAATTGATTTTCCACACTTCTTCAACATACCCATTGCACACTAAGGTGCAATTGCTAGTTTTATGTTAAAATTATATTTATAATTTTTTAATTGTCCTAAATTAAGACAATAAAAAAAACTTTTTCTAAAATAATTTTTTTATTTCCCTCTCCTCATTCATTTTCCTTCCCTCAATGCAGATGCATTTTCCTTTTCCCTCCCCGTATCTAGAAGAAAACAAAACAAGAGGAGTGGCACAAGGCAAGCAAAGTGAAGATACTGTAGATATGGTTGAATAGGGGAAGTGGAGGGAAGGAGGGAGGATGCAATAGAGCCCCTTCTACCGATAATGTCACTATCTCTTCCCTGACCACCTCGTGCTGGCAAACCTGCTCGTGGAAAAAGGCCTCGGTCTCTCTTCCCTCTCCAATGTCAAACTCCTCAAGACAATCGGTAAGTTAAAATAGCTTGTGTCTATGTGTATTCCCTATTTGCTTATTTCCATTTCTTTTTCAAATGGCCTTCTTGAGAATGAAATGGCAATGGCTGGTTACAATAGTAGGAGAGTAAGGAAACACCAAAAGGGTGAAGGTAATTTCTATTTTTATGTTTCATGCGCTATTTTAATTTAAACCCTATCATTATTATTCAATGGCTACTAACCCTTTATTGCTTTCACCAATGGCATTCAGTTATTTCTTCTAACCAAGAAGGGTCGAACCTTCAACCAATTAGTTGTACCATTTTCAAGCTACATCACTGTGGGATGCCTATTGCAATGCAAACCCTTTCATATTAAGGCAATAGTTGTTAATCGTCCAATTTTTTTACCGCTGGTGTTGGAGAAATTTTGTAATTGAAGTAAATGTCTCTTTCCAAGGTATTTTTTTGTAGGCCCACTATTGTAATTTTATTTTTCAAGTAAATTGTATATCACAGAGACGTTAGATTATTTTTTCTTACCATCATTTTTTTTTCTTGATTTTGTTAATTTTTCTCCTTAAAACGAAAAACTAAATTTGTGTATAATCTTTATTTTATTTTATTTTATAAATTTTAACAGAACGCATCATAGAAAGGGCCACAATTGCAACATTTTTTTATGTTGTTAACACTATGGTGATATTGTAAAGGGCATAAACTCTAATAAAGCATGACTGGCACAACATGTATAAATTACAGGTAAGTATTTTTATGGATCCTTGCTTAGGCTATGAAGCTTGTCAGTGTTTAAACAAATCCATCTACTATTCCACTCATCATTCATGTTGTGCATGTATCATTATATATATTCTCAATACATCTCATCGTTGAAATGAGGATTGCATTCTATGTATGCATTTGATTTCTGAATAAGTTAAAGCATATTAATGCATGAGTAAATATTTTTTCTTGTAGCTAGTGAGCATTCTAAAATCTACTTAATTTAAAGTAAAATACCCTTGCAAATTTAGGCATCCCAGCCTTCACCTTGGTTGCTTCCTCACTACTTCGTTAGTCATTAATTCCACTATCCTTAAAGTATGTAACTTCTCATTCTTTTAGATTATGCAATGAGGGTTGGTGATAGTTTCACAACCCTTACAACTCATAGGGTTACTACTTTTTATGCGATGCTTTTCTAGTTGGGATACTGTTGGATTTACAATACTATAACTTGTATTCCTATAGCCTATAAGCCTACAGTGTGATTAATAAGGAGGCATTTTCCATAGTGATATCACTATCAAGATTCAAACATATTTAGCCTTGTAGTTTTACGAATCAAACTCATTAACCCATGTTTCATGAGTAGTGGTTCACAAGAACCCAACTCTCATAATGAATGGTTCACTCAACACCCATTGCAATCAGAGGATGTTGAATTATTGAAAATTGATGTAATGCAAGGATGCTAACTCTCTTTGTCTGTGGGAAGATGATCTCTCATATGTAGCACCCTTGTTTTTTTAAGTAACAGACACACGATTTTAGAAAAGAATATAATAATATCAAAAATTATATTGTTACCAAATTGGACCACTCAGTCCTAACTAGCCATGTGAGAGGATGTATCCATTTGGAAAACCAAGTTGTTTGTCACTTATGAATACAATATTTTTAAAAAATTGTCGTTTGTGACATGCCAATCCCTTGCCTTGTAACATTTGGTCTTTGAAGTACAAGAGCTAGTATAATGGCACAAAACTATGGAGAAACATGTATTGTACAATGTATAAGGTTTGTAAATAAGAATGTATTAAGTTTAACATATGAAGATGATTTGATATCTACTGTTCACTCTATATGAAAATATCTCTGAAAACCATTGCATTTACAACTTCAGCAGTAGCTGCTATACATTCAATACTAAATAATTATATTAGGAAAATTGTCACAAAATTAACCTCAAGGGAAAGGAAAACAAAATAAACAAAAAATTTAAACCACTAAATGATCATTTCATAGTTCAAAATATCTCCATGTGGAGAAACAAATAAGGGTCTAACACTTTGTATTACAATAATTTTATATATGAAAACATCCATAGATAAAACCATAGAACCAATTCCTTCATTTACTAGATAACAACAGATCTATTTTAGAATGAAATAAAATAAAACAAAAACTAAAAGTGATCTAGCTATGTATAGATTTCCAAAAAGAATTCATTGAAATCATTGCAAGTGACTTACCTCAAGATTGTGCACAAGTTGTGTTGTGTTGCCATGATGCCAATTAAAAAAGTGGTTAGAGTTTGTAGGAAAAAATATTATGAAACACTACCAAAGAATAATTTAAGAAAAAATGAGATGAACCAAAATGTGTCTCCATACAACTGCCACTTCAATCTATTCATAATAAACAAAAATAGGTCTAAAAATATCGAGGTTTAGAGATACTAAATTCTTGCGCTTGGGACAATATTTTTACAACCTTTTAAATAAAAATATTGGTTGTGAGTTTAATATTTTTTTTTTAGATGTAAGGTGAGGAATGTTTCAACTGTCTAGAAGTTGTCTTGTGTGGTGTGAGACAACTTTTCGGGTGAAAGGTGCTACTAAATGTAGCCTTATTGGCTAATCAAAACATTCCCTCAAAATGGTATATGGTGTAGATTCATTTCAAAGAGGTTGAGTGCAAGTACACTTTCTTGTACAATATGTTTGATAGGAAATCTTTTATATATATATATATATATATATATATATATATATATATATAGGCAGAGTGACATATATAATATTCTATCAAAAGCAGTCTGAAAATAATTTTAATTCCACTATCCTTAAAGTATGTAACTTCTTATTCTTTTAGATTATGCAGTGAGGGTTGGTGGCAGTTCCACAACCCTTATAACTTGTAGGGTTACTACCTTTTATGCAATGATTTTCTAGTTGGGATACCATTGGATTTACAATATTGTAACTTGTATTCCTATCGCCTAAATTCCTATAGTTTGATTGATAAGGAGGAATTTTCCTCAATGATATCACTATCAGGATTCAACCGTATTCAACTATGTAGCTTTAGGAGTCAAACTCATTGACCCATGCTTCATGAGTAGTGGTTCACAAGAACCCAACTCTCATAATGAATGGTCCACTCAACACCCATTGCAATTAGAGGATGTTGAATAATTGAAAATTGATGTAATGCAAGGATGCTAGCTCTCTTTTCTTGTGGGAAGATGATCTCTCATATGTAGCACCCCTATTTTTTTAAAGTAACAGACACGTGGTTTCAGAAAAGAATATAATAATATCAAAAAGTATATTGGTACCAAATTGGACCACTTAGTCCTAACTAGCCATGTGAGAGGATGTATCCATTTGGAAAACCAAGATGTTTGTCACTTATTCATCACATGTGATAGGATGTATCCATTTGTAAAATCAAGTTGTTTGTCACTTATGAATACAATCTTTTAAAACTTTAGTCGTTTGTGTCATGCCAATCCCTTTCCTTGTAACATTTGGTTTTTGAAGTACAAGAGCCAGTATAATGGCACAAAACTATGGAGAAACATGTACTGTACAATGTATAAGGTTTGTAAACAAGAATGTATTAAGTTTAACATATGAAGATGATCAAATATCTACTATTTGAACTCTATATGAAAAAAGCTCTGGCAACCATTTCATTTATAGCTTTAGCAGTAGTTGCTATACATTCAATACTAAATAATTCTATTAGGAAAATTGTCACAAAAATAACCTCATGGGAAAGGAAAACAAAATAAACAATAAATTTAAACCACCAAATGATCTTTCATAGTTCAAAATATCTCCATGTGGAGAAACAAATAAGGGTCTAACACTTTGTATTACAATAATTTTATATATGAAAACATCCATAGATAAAACCACGGAGCCAATGTCTTCATTTACCAGATAACAACATAACTTTTTTAGAATGAAATAAAACACAACAAAAACTAAAAGTGATCTAGCCATGCACAGATTTCTAAAAAAAATTCATTGAAATCATGGCAAGTGACTTACCTCAAGATTTTGCACAAGTTGTGTTGTGTTGTCAATGATGCCGATGAGAAAAATGGTTAGAGTTTTTTCTTATACTTAAGAGCTATAACTTTCAATTTGTTTGTTCTTGCCTCTGAGGTTTTGGTTTTGGATTCTCTCAAAGTGATTTGAGAACATTAAATCATGCATATGTTAATGTGATGTGTCCCAAACTTATAAAGATATAGAATACATAGGCATATAGGGCTCTTATTGTTATATGTTTAGCCTTAAAAAAACTGGTTCTCATCCAAAATTTTATTTCTCATTATGGTCTTTATTTTAACTACACAGTTAAATGGTTGTGAGTTTTAAGTGCATGGTTTATGGTTTCAAGTTTTAACTTAATGGTTCATGCTTCTAAGTTTATCTACACACTTTATAGTTTACACTTTTCAACTTTAACTATTAGTGTCTCTCCTATGTTGAATATTATATGTAACAATGAAGGTAGAATAATTTTTCATTGAAATCCTCAAGCACGACATGAAATTATCTACAAACATTTTTTGCAGAGATCATTTCAGCATTTGCTTCAAAAGCAGGAAAGTGATAGATCTGTGTGGGAATACCTATTTTTTATAGCTAGTGTAAACACAACATTCATGCTTATTCAAATGATAGATCTTCAATCGGTTGTGTATTCCTTTTGATCAACTGCATTTACTTCATGGTAATATTTGAATAATAAAGCATGAGTGTCTCATTACTTTGTGTAATGAATCAAGAGTCTATCTAATTATATATTGATTCCAATTGATATGCTCTAAAATTGCTTCTAAAATGTCTATCCATGCTTTAAGAACATCATGTGCTCCACCAAGAACCTTTTAGAGCATAAAATGGTGCATTTTCTTCAAAAAAAAAGAAAAAGTGAAGGTTTTCAGGGAGTAGAAGAATACAAGGAGGATCAAGATGTTAGAGAGAGAAATTAGGGTTCCAAATGAGTGCTAAGTTTTCTTTTATAAAGTGACTAGCTGTTAGAAAACTCACTAGGGTGAGCATTCATGGGTTTGGAGGGAATTTGAATTTAAATTTGAACTAGACACTAGCACATGCCCTCAGGATAAAGAAATTTGAAAGATAGGGAACAAAGTTTTATAGTAGAAGGGATTTTAGGTTGAGTCACTTGGCACACCTGTGATGAGTTTTGGGACTAGAAATGGGAAAAATGAGACATAATAATGACTAAGTGACCCAAAAAAGTGCAAGAACAAATAGTGAAGAGTGTGAAGTATGTAGTTATGATTCTATACATTTAGCTTGAGTAGTCTCTTATGTTCTAACTTTATTCATTTCACTGTTTATATGCTACTAGTTGTTCAATGTTGTATCCTCTCTACATGGATCCAGCAATTCCCTCTTTGTCAAATTGGTAACAATAGTATTTAGAAACACCAATTTCTACCTAAGAGCAACTAAACGCCTTCCTAAGAAAAGTTCCCTTTCCAATATAACTATCGCTTCTAGTGTCTCCTTCTTCATTTTTTCTGGAATCTCCTCATTTTTCATTTCTTGATAGAGAGCTTTTGAATGATGTGCAAGATATTCTTCAATCTCAATAATCAATATTGAGATAAAATAGAATGATTTCTCTTGCAAATAAGGTGCTAAATCATTTATCATTAAAGGAGATTTATGTGCATGAAGAAAACTTAGGTCTTCTAGAATATTCTTAGACCCCTCATCTATGATATCTTTTATTTGACTAACCTCAGTTCCAAAATAAGCATTAAGGCAACCAAACCAGTCTTCATCATTTGTCATCATAAATCTAAAACTCAACCCAGGTAAATTGACACTTTTTAGGTCCCCTCTCTTGACAAGCCAACCCTCACTAGTAGTTAATTTGTGCAAATGGGTTTCAACATCTTTGTAACTTGCCAGAGATGTAACTATGGCTTCAAGGAATTTACCAACCTTAACTCTCTCATGTAGATTTGAAAATTCATTAGCTATTATTTGTTTCATCCTACTAACAAACAAGCTTTCAAAAATTTCATCCCATGTTGAATACTCTTTGACAGCAACAACCTCTTAGTTCTCTGTCAAGGGTGAGCTAAGTTCAATTTCTATATGAGAAGCATGTAAGTAACACACCCTATACAAAATAAAAATAGGTTTATAGTTGAATTTTAGTTAGGATATGATTTATTTTCTAGTTGGAAACATGTGATGTAATATATAATGTAAGGGTTCAGGTCACATAGGTCTTTATACTGGTTGATGAGGGTGATAGTCTTTAGAGTTCTTTGTAGTTTGTATTTGGATACATATTAGTTGGAAATTGATCTTCATATCATAGCATATGTTTGTAATATTTAGGACACTTTATTTTACATATAGGGTTTATCTTAGTTGGGTTCATTTCTAGTTAAATACTTGGGTTTCTATACTTCTCACTTTAACTTGTACTCTCGTATTTCTTAAAAAGTTGGACGTCATTTTCATTCCCACATGCTATTCTTGTTGTTTTCATTTTTTAGTCCCATTGAATCACTCTCAACATTTGTAGACATAGTGTAATTTCTTTTTTTCTTTTCAAAGAAAAACTATTTGAGTTAATTCTTTATTGTGTTTGATTCTATGAGACATATCCACTAGGTTTTGACAGCTCTCCCAATGTTTTCTTTGTTTTGGGAACACTGGGATTGATAGGAATCATTTCCCTACTATGCTTGATTAGCAAGGACCTACCCTACCATCCTAGTTGCATTTTTTGACCTTGAATATGTATTTTTATTTTAGAGAGGTTTGCTTGTAGTATAGGGAATTGCAATGTATAATGGGATCAATGACAGGGTTTGATTTGGTTCTGACATTTTGGAACTCTCTAATGGATCCATCATTATGAAAATTATTAAAGTCAATACTTGAATCCTCTTTTGATTGAACTATAGGGATGTCTAGCGATCCCAAAGAATTTAGGAAATATTCATTCTCTATCTTTTTTTCCATCCTTAACTTCAATAATCTGGGTAACATAGTATATTTAAGAGTTTATGTTATTTTGATGTGTATTAAGTGGATTTTTCCTTGCTTGGGAAATGTTCTTTTTATTGAAAATACAAGTAATTTTAATATTTTCTATTTGTGTGGTGGATTCGTGCACCTTTTTAGCATTGTGGGTTATTGATGTGTATAGATCATGTGACTTCTATTCCAATATCATTTCAGACTTTGGTAAATACTAAATGCAAATATCCTAATTTAATAAAGTTGTGACATATTATACACCTAGGTTCATGGTATTATATAGTCAAATTTTGTAGTTAGGACATTAATTTTTTTTTTAGTTGGAAACATGTGATGTAATATATAATGTAAGGTTTTAGGGCATAGGTATGTGTAGGATCATGATGGGCCAAAAAGTGGCGATATGATGGGTATGTGTAGGGTATGTGGTACAGCAACTTTTTTTACAAGATTGAGGATGAGATGAAAGGTTTTTAGGGATTCTCAAGCACAATATGGTGGTGAATGGTGCGTTAATTCATTTTCTATTTAAATTCGTGACTAAAGTCTTGATTGATAAGTTGATTAGAAAAACATATATAGCTCAAAATGATACCAAATTTTTGAATGTCCCGAAACATGTGTCACATTCCTATGATTTTAGGAATACTATGGGATTAAAAATTGAATTTCTAGTAGGTTTTGACCAAGTTAAATTGGTGGACATCTGATTACGTTTTAAAGTTGTAATAGGATGGTTTAGTGGAAAAATTACAAAAATATGCATCACATCCAGGACGAGTTCCTCTACTTATATCAAGAGTGTGCGAGAATAATTATCCATTTTATTGTAGTTGAGATTAGATGGGATAAACAATTGCTTCTTTTTTTTCCACAAAATTCGTGCTACTACATTCAATTTTAGAATTCCTTCCGCAAATAGAATTTAAAACAAAAATAAACCCTATAATGGTTTCGAAACTACATTTAATTTACTAGATTCTATTCTTACATATTTTAAAATGATATAAAATATAACTATTCAATTTTATATCAGGGTTTTTCCTAACTTGAGATTTTTTAGATTTTAACCGCCCATAGGGGACTTCATTTTTCCATGATGATCTTGCACATACCTACATATAAGTTTTTATGTTGGTTGCTAAGTATGGCTATACAAAAATAAGGAATAGATATAGCCATAATTTTCCACAAAATATACAAAATTAAATAAAGAGAACATATTTGATAATTGATAATTCTACGTAAGATGTTAAAGATAACTGGATAACTGAATTTTTTTGTAAACTTAATTTTGCTTTGGTTTTTACACAAAAGTGAAATTCTTTATGATATGGACTTTGGATAAGATCTAAAAAATTAACTCCATGGGAAGATTTTTATTAAACTTGAATTCTCTTTATCTAGTATTCGATGTGATATATATTTTGTTTTATAGAAAAAACCACCCATGCTTGACATTAGGGAAGAATGAAAACACTACAACAATACCAGTGAAGTCCATGTGCAACAATCTTGGAGATGAATTTAGATGCATTGTGGCAATCAGAACATACTTGAAGGTTCTTAACAACACTAATAGTTGTACTAGGGGCCATATTTAACAAACCAAATGCAATTGCTAACTTTTCACTATGGTGGCAGATAAATGATTCTTTATACCCTACTGCCTTCATTTTCCAAGCCAATTTCTCCTACTTTGCATAGCTCTACCATGTTTGTGGATGTGATCTGTCTCCTACACAAAAAAAATGTACCAGTTTATGACCTTCGATCCAACTACATCCAATTATCTTTTTAATTCTTCTATCTTTCATCAATCTCATTACTAAACTTCTGTAGAAGTTATTCTATTGTAGAATTGCACTGTAAAAAATATATAAGAAGTTTTTGATCATACTTGTACAATAGCATCATAGGATAAGTAGTCATTATGCTTTTTCATTTCCCACAACCTTCATTAGTAATTGATTATGAGCTTCAATAAATATCATTTTCTATTTTATGGAATGGCATTTGTAAACCATTTTTGTATTGTCCGCGTTTGTTTATTGTAGATAATGTAGTCTATTTTGTAGGTCCTAATTTTGCAATAGTATTCTATTTTATTGGAAATTCACTCATTTGGTAATTCATCTTGTTTGATACTGATATCAATCTTTATGCCTTGTGATATTAAATTAATCATTTACACATTAGTTATAATACAACATAGTCTTAGTTATAAATTCTTAAATTAAAATTCTATTGAATACTAGGATTTTAATTTTTGTTTCAAGGGGGCTTCCCCTTCCAAATTGAAGAAAGATATATTCTTACACACTGTTCAAATTTATGTTGTCCTAAAAAAATTAAAACACTTACACAAATTACAAAATTAGCAAGACTGTGTCCCTTGAATACTCTTTACTTTTGGTTCTCCCTTGACTCTGGAGTCTCAACATTTTTGTGCAGATGCCAATTGTTGTTTTGTTATGCAAATTTTGTAATCTTTCACTTTGAGTTAGGGACTTTAATTCTTTGATTTTTTTTATTTACTAGTTCTTACTTCTTAATGTATGAAAAAATGATTTTTTGTCTCTATTTCAGGGACATGGTATGTAAAAACTTTATCTTATATCTCGATATAATAGGAACCACAACAATTTTTGATATAATTTGTACTTACAAAACTGTAAGAACTCAAACCTTTTCATTGTTGGTAGTATCTTTCTCTATTTAAATTTTCTTGAAGATTTAGTAGTAGCTTCATATTTTGGGTTAATTTGGAAATGTAGTTCAATATAATAAATGGATTAAAGTCTAATACAATAAATTTGATAGAAGAGAAAACAATTAAAAAATTGCTACATGAATGTAACTTTTGAAGTAAAACAATTTATATCCAGTTGACATATGGATGAGATGATATTAGATAGTTTCCGTAGGGAAGGCTAAAATGATGATTTTATGTATCTAAAATAGAAGATGATATTAGAGATGATTTTCTAAGCTCTTGGAAGCCAAGCACAATGAAGAAAATGCTACTTTAGATTTTGGCAATGAGGCCCCATTGAAAGCTAAAAGAACTAGCTTCTCCTTGGATAAGTTGTAAGTTACTTTAAAGCATTGGATAATCTTATATATTGTACTATGGAGTAGTTAGTTTTTGAATGGTGTGCTTGTTATGGATACTTGATTGGCTCATACTTTCAACTTGATAAAAAGGTTAAAAAGGGAAAGAAAATGTTCTGGTTGTATTAGGGTATGCTAGAAAGATTTCTTTCTTACCAAAACAATCTCCCTTTGGAACATTCGTTGGAAACTCTCTGGCGGGTTTGGAAAGGTAACGATGATGAATTTTGGAATTTAATGGAGGTTGGGAACGTGGATGTTGACATGTTAGACCTTGATTTTAGGAGTACTCCAAGTAAGACACAAAAATCTAAAGCGAAGATTCAAGAAGTTTCCCAAGAGAAGAAAAATGGTTTTGAATTTGAGTTTGATTTTATTGAGTGAGTCATTGAATACTTATAACAAAAATCCTTTTTCATTTTGTGTAATCTTGAAGAACATGCAATTGTTTTTCCAATCCATTTCAACTAGTCTAGAATAATGCTTGTTAGAGAAACTACTGCTCTCATGTACTTGAATGTATAAACAATATAATTTTAAAACATTTTCAACTTACATTATTTGAAACCTTATTGATTTATTTAGGTTGGATGGATTTGATCTTGATTGTATGCTGCCCAAGGGAGGGGAATAAGAGAAAATTTGTGTACAAGAAAAATATTTAACACCCTCCAGTGATGTGAGTGAAGTTATCTCCAAAAGCATGAGTAATAGAATTGCAGGGAAGGAAGAAAAGGAAAATTATATACAAGATAATGCATCAATGCACTCTAGTGAGAAGAGTGAAATTGTCTCTAAAAGTAAGATTAAGGTAATCTCCCAAAATTGTGATGACAATTCTAAAAGCCATGATAGTGGAGAAGCATGTGACAACAATTTCCAGTTGCACACTTAAATTTTAATCCATCCAAGCTCAACATTAAGGAGGTAAATTCTCAACATGAGGTTCCTTCTAAATTTTCAGCACAATCACCCTACACAAGTGGCTCTCAAGATCTTGGTAGTAAGAAACACATGCAAAGTAATCTATACAAACAAAAAATGATGGATGAAAATTGCTTTAGAAACCCACTCCACACATGAGATTCTAATATGTGAAACAAAGATCTATTCTAACAGAGTCCAAGTACTTTGAAAAGGTTGCAGTTCCTAAAAGTAAAAGCAATGCGATCTCCCAAAATGTTGATAGTAAGTTTAAAATCCATGATAGTAGAGTAGTACCTAAGCAACCAATAGTGGCACAATCAACGATAAACCAATCTGAGTTCAACATAGAAGATGTAGATTTTCAACTTGAGAATCCTTCTAAATCCTTGGTAAAATCACTTCATACAAGTGGCTCTCAGGATGTTCAAATCAATGAGTGAAAGAAATCTAATGCAAACAATCAAGTTGTTATAGTAGATATGTGTTTTGAGAACTCATTTCAAACAGGAGATGCTAATAATGCAAAGCAGACATTTAATTTGACTGAATCCAAATAATCTGATAAGGTTACACTCTCTAGAAGTGAAGATGTAGTACCCCCTTAAAATATCAATAATAATTCAAATGTCATGATGATGGAATAGTACCCGAACAAACAACACCACACTCAAAATTTTAAGCTATCTAAGTTCAGCATTGTAGATGTAGCTTTACAATACAGGTTTCCTCCTGAATCCTTGGCATTGTCAACTTTCACAAGTGGTTCATAGGATGTTGGGACTAAGCAATTTGAGAAAATTACTACAGAAAAAGAAGACGATGCAATGGACACCTGCTTTGAAAACACACTTAAAGTAGGAGATTCCAATGCTCTGAAACACACACCTTATCTTACTGAATCCCAATACTCTAATAAGGTGGGTTAATCACCAAGTTCATCTTCTTGCTCCAGTTCTAGACACAAATTATCCCCATATATCATCTCATTTCCCAAGGGAACACCTTCAAAGGATCTTGAAGGAGATGAAGATCAGTACTTAGCTCAAACTAGCATTTTCTGCAAAATGATGGCAGATTATGATTCAGCCTTCAAGAATTCAAGCCCTAGGAAGATTGAACACTCAAAATGTACTTCTAACAACTACGCATCAACCAACATTTGCATTGTTGACAGTAGTGATATGAAACAAACCACAAGAAAATTGGCAACTGTGTCTCAGAAGGATATCAATGCTATCATTAAAAGACAAGTGAACCAATGCTAGAATCAAGAAGATTTTGGTGAATATAAAAGCACTCTGCCTAGAACTCATCTTTTAGTAATGCAAAGGCAAGCTAGACTAAGGAATTGAGTTATTGATTTTTCTAGATCATGTTTAGAGATTACTTGGCCTCGACTTGACCTTTGCAAGTATGTGTTTTTAATCTTAAGCCATTTTGCTTATGAATAAAGATTACCATCTACAGGTATGGATAAAGACTATCTCACAAACCCCTCCACTAGCACACAACAATACAACACCTGCTATGAATATTGAAATAATTAATCAATCTATAGTCTCACATCATTGATAGGATCCTCCTCAGATGAATGAAAGGCTAAATGATGTAATATAAGAATATAAAAAAAAGATTTCCTTTCTCTCCTATCATTGGGCCATTGGTGGGATGAGGTCTCCTATTCTCATGATGGTCCAATGGGGAAAAGGCTAATGTTATGATGTGGCCACAATAATCAATGAAGATTGTTGAAGTAGGTGGAAAGCTACATGTAGACCACTATGAATATGTGGCACTTCTCTTAGACTCCAAGAATTTCTTTTGATACAAATATATATCACCAATTTCAATGGACCCTGATCATAATTTCAATGCACAATCAGATCTATAAATTTCACGATCATCTATTCTTGTATCAAAATTGTAGCATCAGATTAGGGTATGGAGAGACAAAGAATGGAGGAAGGAAAAAGAAAACGTGACATGCATTTAAATGAAACTACCATGCTAGGTTCGTATGAGATCAACTGATGTAGGAAGGAGGAAAAAAAATAAGATGTGTGTGGAGAGTTTTAAAAAACTTAAATAATAGACCATGATTTATGAGGAATTCCCACCCACTCGATGAAGCAACACACAATACATTTTATAATTGAAGAAATGATCTGCATATGATTAAAGTTTTCAATTGTATTTGATAACTTTTGGAATTAATCTTTGGTAATATGTCCTCCTTGAAAATAACTAATTGTGTTTGCATTTAGAAAGGATTTTGTTTCATAGAATAGCCCTCCTGTCATGCAGCCTAAAAATGATAGGGTTAATAATCTTGTTTAGTTGTGTCTGTTACTAAATTCTGGAAACTGAATTTTTCAAGTAAAATGCATCTAGAGGTGTTTTGACAAAAAGCTTATATGCCTTAAGATGTGAAACCAACTTGAACTTAACATTCATTGATATGTAGTCTATAAGTAATTCATGTTTTTGTTATCATGTGGATTTTTTATTAATCAAAAATTTCTATGTATCTCCTTATTTGAAAACTGCATATTATTTGTTAATTTGGCATTCTCGGTCAATTAAACATGCACATGCCTATTTCATATTATAAAGAAATCACCTCAATATATTAGTTACTTTCATTTAGATGGCTTGATATGCCTTTGGTACAAAAATATCACATGTTCAAACCCACTTAGTTATGGTTAATAATGTGGCATAATGGTTGGAACTTTAAATGAGCCACCTTCTTTTGAAGGTTATCAATATGTTGGTGTCAAATTGTAGACCTTTTATAAACTGTGGAACTAGTTCTTACTGTGGTATGAGTTTTCCATAGTCTAATTAATAAGTTTAATGTTGTATTGCAACTTTTAGTCGAGTATGTTGATATGATAAAGGCTAGCATTTTTCATCCTCTAAAAGTTATTAGAATTGCATTAGTTGATGCAAAAAGGTAAAACTATTTATCTTTATTATAATTAGTGGAACTTGCAACTACAATATCTGATAAAAATATACTTCCAAATATTCTTTTGATGAATTTTATATCTCATTATGATACATTCACTATATCTAGCACCTAAGTTTAGGGTGCCATAGTTGGAAAAGGAAAAGAAAATGTTTGAATTTTATCCTCTGTATTACTTGACTTTTCTGAGTTTTTGATGTGCAAATTTTGAAACCTTATTTTCAAGTTGTAGCTCCAAATTGGAGAAGTGAAAGGTGAATACCAGCGAGGAATATTTTGGAGGAGCTAAAACCAATAGCGGCAGAAAAGCTATGGATTTGCAAGGGGATTAAATGGGTCAAGCCCTATAGGAGGTCGTTGCCCTTCCAAAAGGACTAGAGATAAGGAAGGGGAAAATAGTATAAGTATATAAAAATAAGAGTATTATATTTATATAGTGTTTGTAAGTTGTACAGTGTCATTGAGACATTGAATGTAACCAATGGGATTTTTATTTTTCAATGAGGCTTAATGAAGTAAATTTTCAAAGTCATTTTTTCTCCACTCATAAATATTGTGTTGTGGCTCCTCTTGATTTGTAATCTATTTGTGTTTGTGTCTAATCAATCATATTTGTTCAAGAATTTTAGTCTTCACTTCATGGTTTTTTTTAACATTTGAATATCTATGATACTTGAAGTTTATATGCATAAATTTGTGAGGATTAATTAAGCTAGATTTGATTTGTAATGACTAAATATGACTAAATTAATAACTAAATACATGGCTAAATCAATATTTAAATTAATGATTAAATATGACTAAATTAATGACTAAATATATGACTAAAGTATTTAAATATATGACTAAATTAATAACTAAATATATATGACTAAACAAATCACTACCATGACTAATTAAATGACTAAATTAGACTAAATCAATGACCAAATCAGTGACTAAATAAATGACTAAAATAGTTTAGTCATAAATTTGGTGGTGCTATAAATGACTACAAATAAACCACTAAAATAGTCATGTGACTAAAATATATGACTAAAAAATATGACTAAATCAATGACCAAATCAATGACCAAATCAATGACTAAATATATGAAGTCATAAATTTGGTATGTTATAAATGACTACAAATAAACCACTAATAGTCACATGACTAAAGTTAGTCATTTATATGCAATTTTTAGTAGTTTTTTAGTCATATATTGTTGTTTGATATACTAGTGATAGTGGAAAACTAATAAGGTGGGCATAATGGGTGAGCAAATCTTGTCTTAATTTTTAGACTCCTGCCCAAATCTTAGGCATAATTTTCATTTTAATAAGAGAATCTAAAACCCTCAAAACCTTATTTTCAGGCTACAACTCACCAAATCAGAGAAGTGAAAGGTCAATACCAGCAAGGAAGTTTGGAGGAGTCAAAACCGATGCTATTGCACTGGTTTCTGCATTTTGTCTATTTTCACAAAAAATAGCATAGATGAAATGAGATATTATCCTAGGGAAAAGTTGGTAGAAAACCGCTTCATCTTTTTGAGTGCATGAAGCATACATGTTCTAAAGAAATTCTATATCAATGCATAGCCATTCAAAAGGCTTGAGGCCATAGTCATCTTTTGTGAAAGGTCATTACAGTGGACCAATTTTTTGTCAAAATGGGTGGCTAGCATAGATGGTTTGACAGATAGAGTTGAAGCAACTACTGCTACAACACTAAGTTTGCCTACGAGTTTTATATTGTTGTAATTAGTTTGTTTCATCTCATAGATTAATGTTTAGTTAATTTATATTAACAATTTAGTATGTTTTTACAGCCATTGGAGGATCCCTCATCTTCAAAATCATCATGGACCAATGAAAAACATAGCTTGTATCTTAATTCCATGGAGGAAGCCTTTATCTCAAGTCTTTATCAGAAAGGTGATTATACATATCCCTGTAAAAGATGGCAAACAGATAGAGGAGAAACAACCTCTATATTTAGCCTTTGTTTTTTATCTTGCATTAGGTGTTTTTTTTCTTGGCAGGGGCAGCCAACTCTGTGGAGGTTGGGAGAGGTTGTGCCCTCCCAGCATCCATACATTTATATTTTTTTTACATATAAAACTCTTTATTCCTCTTTTGTGCAGGTTTCGAAGAAATATTTAAAAAATACTTTGTATTAAGAATAGCATAGCAAAATTATTAGGAGTTTATTTGCAAATAATTTCTAAGAGATCACCAAAAGACATATATTAAATTTTGCAAATTAATAGATCTAAATATAACATAGATGAAACAAAATAACAGTTTCCCTCTTAATGCACAAAAATATTCTTTCTTGTGTGTGTTTTTTAAATGAAAATTTTTTTTTGCTATTGCACAAGAACTAAACAATAAAATGTCAATATTTTTTCCCTCTTCTTTTACATGTATGAATAAAGGAGTTATACAAGAATCTAGTGCAGCCTTAATCCTTAATACCTATTTATATTAACAAATTTTGAGTTTTTTATTGTGGATAGATATAGAGTAAGGATAAAATGCAAAACCAGTGCCTTCTAGATGCATTTACAGCCCACCCCATGTGTAACAATGGCATCACTGAAGACATGCATTTACATAGATGGATTTTTAGCTTTAGTTTTAATTTTTTTCAATTTTAAAAGCATAATAAATTAGTGGTTTGCATACTGTGAAAGATTTTTTCTTCAAAACTCTATGTATATAGTTCTTTATAACATATTTTATATACAAAATCAATTATTTTCAATCCTTTGAGCAGATTTGTTGAAGCTTTATGATTATTTCAGTTTATAAATGACTACCATGACTAAATAAATAACTACAATGACTAAATAAATGACTAAAAAAGTATTAAATAAATGACTAAATAAATGATTGCAATGACTAAATAAATTACTACAATGACTAAATAAATGACTACCATGACTAAATAAAATCACTACCATGACTAAATAAATTACTACCATGAATAAATAAATGATTACCATGACTAAATAAATGATTACCATGACAAAATAAATGACCAATTAACAACAATCAATGAATAAATTAACGACTAAATATACTACCAAATTGATCAATCAAAACAACCAATAAATGAATAAAAATGGTTTAGTCATAAATTTGGTCACGTTATAAATGACTAGAAATAAACTACTAATGGTCATGTGACCAAGCTAATGGTCATGTGACCAATTTTTTGTAGTTTTTTTAGTCATTTATTTTTGTTTTTGTACTAGTGAGTACTTGCCCCCAGTCAGGTATAAGACCAATTTATTAGGGGTGGAATCATTATTGCGGATGGATATGGAAGGTGAAAGGATGCATAATTTCAATCATTTTAGGTTATTGTAAGGACAAAAAAGCATTATTATGGATGTTGCAAAAGAAATGAAGGAAAATTATTAGGAATGGATGGTGGAAATCAAATAGAATGATGGTAGATGATAGAGCAAAGATCGACTACACATGACACCTGTTTGCCAGGTTTTCACCATGGTACTTATCCAAAGTGCCACCATAGTGGTTTTCACTATTGGACAAATTATTTCTCTTTACTATTTTTTTGATTTTTTGACTTTTCTGATGTCATCAAGACACCTGTTTGCTAGGTTTTCATTAGGATGATGATTTTTTTAGTTTTTTAATTTTTTAGTTTTTTTAGGTTATGATACAACTCTCTGAAGCTAAGTGTAAAATTTGTGCTTGCAAGGGCAAGCTATTGATAGGCTCTGACAAGGGTTCCCCTTCAAGAGTTGAAAGTTGATATGCTCCTAATCTGAAGATTGTCTTGATGATGTAGGGACCCAACCAATTTGGCTCAAATTTTCTTGTCTTTTCTTGTTCAAATTGATTCTTAGGGTTCTCCATTAATAGTAGCTCACCAATGTCAAAGTGTCAGTTCAAAATTTTCTTGTTATAGTTGTGACAGAGATGATTCTGATAGGCTTGTAGATGGACCAATGTGTTTTTTCTCTGTTCATCTAGTAGTTCCAACTCATGTAGCCTGTATACACAGTATTTCTAATCATCAATCTACCCTTGCATGGATACCCTTAGGGAAGGAAACTTGACCTTGATAGGTAAGATGGCTTCAAAACCAAATACTAGTGAATATGGAGTGGCTCTTGTGGGAGTGCAGATACTGGTGTGGTAGGCCCGTAAGGTGGGATTAAGTTAGAGGTAATAGTCACAACCAGGGTCATTGATAGTCTTTTTAAGGATTATGATAATGGTTTTGTTAGAAACCTCAACTTGGTCATTACCTTGTGGGTAGTATAGAGTGGAGAAGTGGTGTTGGATATGGAACTTTCCATAAAGTTGGCGGACTTCTTGGTTGTTAAATGGGTTTTCGTTGTTAGTGATAATGGACTAAGGGACACCATACTGAAAAATGATATGGTTGAGGATGAATTTGGAGTTCTATTTTCCACTGATGTACATCATGGGGATGGATTCAATCCATTTAGTAAAGTATTTGGTCACTGTGATGATGAATTTATGGCCATTAGATGATGTGGGATGAATCTTACCTATGAGGTTGAGTCCTCATTGGGTGAAGGGCCATGGTGATGTTATCGGTTGAATTTCTTAAGCTAGTACATGTATCAAGTATCCATGAATATAACATTGTCGACATTTCTTGACGAAGTGGTATGAATCTCATTCCATTGTGGGCCAATAGTATCCTGCACGCATGATCTTCTTGGCTAAGGTCATACCAATAGAATGGGCTTCACATATACCTTTGAGTACTTCATGAAAGGTCATTTGTTATTTTTTGGTATCGATACATTGAAAGAGGGTGTTTTCTAGGCTTCATCAATAAAGGGTGTCACCAATGATGGCATATTTAGAGGCTTTGCAGATAAAGGTATCATGTTGGTTAGTGGATAGGTCAGGGGAAATGATGTGATCATCTAGGTAGTCATAAATATCTTGGTAACAAGGGGAGTTAGGACCAAAAAGTTCACAGACCATCTCAGACTCGGGGATATCAAAGGCAAGGATCAATAGTTGTTCTACCAAAAACTCATATTGTGGCACATTGTTTGGGATATCTAAGAGAGAACTGATGGTGGCCATTGTGTCTACTTCTTCTGAATGTGAGGGACCTAATAAAAGGTGATACTATCAAATTACTACTTGAAATTTTCAACCATTCATTTATAGGGGGTTAGTTTTTCACCCTTAGTGTCATAATCATCATTAACTTGCTAGATTACCAATTGGGAATCGTCATACACTTGAAGACTTGATTTTCCATTTTATTTCCATGCAAATTCCTTGAGGATAGCCTCATACTCTACTATTTTTTTGGTGCATGAAAAGGAAATTCAAAAATATTTCAGTATGGTATCACCTTGAGGGGTGACAAACAAGATGCCTGCTCCTGAATCGTGACTTGTATGAGACCCATCAAAATATAATTTTCATGTCATGGGGGTGTCCAAATTCTAATGTAAACATAGAATCATTGAGAAAATTAGAGACCAATGGATGGTTTTATTTTGTGGGTGTGTCTGCTAGTTGGTCGAAGATGACTTGTCCTTTTATGGATTTTCTCTCAACATATTGAATGTCATACTCACTAAGTATCATGACCCACTTGGCTAGTCATCCTGTTAAGGTTGCTTTGCTAAGAAGATATTTCAATGGATCTATTTTGGTGAAAATCTTTTTTTGATGATTCTTTGTTTGATGATTCAGCATGTAGTGCCTAATTCGTTGAGTAGAAAAAACTACCGCAAGGCAAGAACATTCTATACGATTTTAATTGAGTTCATATCCAACCAATGTACAATCGATATAATATATTGCTCTTTCTCAGCCTTTGTCATCATTTTGTGGAAGTAATTCCCCCAATGTTAATGTTGTTGTTGATATGTAAAGTATGAGGTTTCTTCCAATAGGAGGCATTAATATTGGTGGTGTTAACAAGTAATCCTTAATATGTTGGAAATCCTCCTAACACTTGTTTGTCCACATGAATGGTACTCCTTTTCTGAGCAAGTCTTGGAATGGATGAATATTTTCTACTAATTGGGTGATGAATCTTTTGATGGAATAGAGTCTTCCTTGCAATGTTTGTAGGTAACTTATGTTGGTAGGTGGTGGCATGTCTATGATAGCTTTGACTTTGGTAGGGTCAACTTCAATACCTCATCTGGAAACAATGTAGCCTAGGAATTTTCCCAATGTCACTCAAAATACACACTTCAAATTTATCCTTACCTTGTACTCTTCCAGTCTCTTATATTTTTTTTCTAAGACTCACAAATGATCACCTCATGTTAATGATTTAGCTAGAAATTCATCCACACAATATTACATGAGGGTATGCATAAGGTCATGAAAGATTGTTGTCATGGCACGTTGGTAGGTAGACCCAGCATTTTTCAATCCAAAAGGAATGGCATTCCAACAATATTTTCCCCATGGAAATGTAAAGGTTGTCTTGTGTTGATCTTTAGGAGCTATCTTGATTTCATTAAATGTTGAGAAACCATCCATGAGGTATAGAATCTCATAGCCTGCTGTCAAGTCTACAATAATGTCAATTTTTGGTAGGGGAAAGTCATCTTTCAGACATGCCTTATTCAAGTCTTAAAAATTTGTGCATATGTGGATACCTCCTATTGGTTTTTTTACTAGAACCAAATTAGAGATCCATTCTGGATAGTTGATGGGATGAATGAAGCTGAAATCCAATAATTTCTTTAACTCGGCCTTGACTAATAGGGAAATTTGTGGATGCATCTTTCTGAGTTTTTGCTTGACTAGTTTTTGCATCGAGAAATAATGGAAAATGATGTAAAACAATTTCAAGATCTAGCCTAGGCATGTCGGCATAAGACCAAGCAAAATTGATTTTTCGTTCTGCAAAGAAGTCATGAAAGTCGAGTTGTTATGATTCTATTAGTGACGCTGCAAAGTAGAAAATTATAGGATTTTCCTCTGAACCAATGTTGACTTCTATGGATTATTCAATGAGCATAGGAAATTTCTCTTGGTTTATGGGAGTAATTTCTAACCCTCCATCCTTGGGCACCTCTGAGAGGTTTTCACCCTTGGATGCATCCTTTTCTTTTTACTTTTTCATGGTCTAGAGGCACCTTGCGGTTTTCACTTAGAGACCTTTCAATTTTTGTTTTATAATTTTTATTTTTGTGACTGGAGGGGTGGAATGACTCCCAAAAATAGGTCATATGATCCAATTCAATGGTAAAACCTACTTTATTATTTCCACTAGGAATGCCTTCTCGTAATCCCATAAACTCAGTGATAGCTTCATCATTTTTTAATACATCTAAGATGGCTGGTCCTTATTGGTCCCAATCTATCAGTTGTGGGTATACTAAGGGCATGCCATCATCAATTTTGTCAAGGTGTAATAAATGGGTGGACAAAGTGAAAATACAAGAATTGTCAGGATCTCTGGTCATGGCATCAGATAGGTCAAAGTTTATGAACATCTCGGCTATATCATAGTTACTGGATTCACAAGAGTCCCACTCCCATTCATTGGATTTGATCTTGATATAGTCATTGGAAAATGTCCCAAATGTCTCCTATGTCAAATGTCTCGATATTCTTTAAAGCATTCACTTCCTTGCTTGAAAATACCTTAGTACTAGGAGTGCCTATATTTATTGGTTTGAACCCTAGCCCCAAGCCCTTTGGTTGTTTAGTCACTAGCAAAGGTTTCATCATCCCATTTTTGTTTAAGCCAAGCCTGCTATTTCCATCATAACCTTTGCTCTTCATGAGTTCAAAGCCTTTTCCATATTTTTCGATAGGTATTTTCTTGGGTTCGACAACTTCTTCTTCTTCTCTATCTAGCCATGTGGTCACATCCTCTTCATTGATGGCTTCCTTACTTATCTCTCCCCATTTTGTGAAATTTTTTGTGTGAGGTATTTTAATAGTGACCTTAGATTCTCTCTTGACTTTTGATGGTTTTCCATATGACTTAGGAGATGTAAGCTTGTTGATGCAATAGGATGTCTTCATATGATATAACCACACCCCTTATCTTAGAATTGGATTTTGGGGTCAAATGGTTGAGTTTGGGAAGTAGATGCTTTGGATAATGTGGAAGGATTGATGTAGTGTGATGAGGAGAATGATAAAGCTTCTTGATTTATCGACACTTGTTGTTCAAGGGTTCCTTGTAGATTGCTACAATATTGGAATGGGTTGGGATCGCCAACAATTTTGATTTCAATGTTGTTGTAGGGAAACTTTAGGCATTGATGGTAGGTGGATGGAATGAATTTCATGGCATGGATCCATGGTTGGCGGAGGAGGAGATTGTATGGGAGATCAAGGTCCAAGACTTGAAATGCGATGTCCAATGTTGTAGACCCAACTCTAATTTATATTGTTATAACACCCTTGGAGGAATGCTCTTCATCATCATAGGATTTTATAACAATGCTCTTTGTCATGTACACATAAGCTTCATAGAAACCTAATGCCTTCACCAATTTTAGGGTGAAAATATTTAATCTTGCTCCACCGTCTACCAAGACTCATTTGTTTTTGTGTTTATGGATGAAGACTAGGTGCAAGGGGTTGTTATGGTTGGAATTTTGGGATGAATAGTCTTGGTTAGAAAAGGTGACATGATGGGTGCTAGCTAAATAGCCCACCATTTCCTGGAAGTGATTGACATCAAGGTCAGTCAGGACAAAAGTGTCTTGTAAAGCTTTGTCAAGGATAGCTCTGTGCTTGGGAGAGATACAAAGTAACTCAAGGATGGATATTTGAGCAGGTGTCTTCCCCAAGTGGTCTAATAGGTTGTATTGAGAATTTGTTTGTTGTTTAGGGGGAGCACCTTGTATGGTCACCTTGGTTCAACATGTGTTTTCTGCACATTCAGGTGGCTTCTTAATGGATATGATATTGGCATAGTCATTTGTAACTCATATATGGTTTATGGTAGTGTAGTCGAAAGAAGCATTGGTGTAGTTAACATGAATATAGGTCTTGGAACTCGAACCAGAGGGCTTTCTTTTTTCATGGTCATCCAATGGATTCTTAAATATTGTATGATTATTTTTGGAGGTATGTTGTTGACCATCTATTTCTATGACACCATTTTTTATTAGGTCTTGGATTATTTTTTTCAATTGTCTACATGATGAATTTGAGTTTCCTTTGATGTGGTGATAATCATA
>VDFB02060592.1:0-15148 GCA_007258455.2 Sequoia sempervirens
ATAGAATATCCAAGGAAGACACCTTCGTTAGACCTTCCATCAAACTTTCCTAAGTTTTCTTCTTCTCTTTTGATGTAACATTTGTTTCCAAACACTCTAAAGTACTTCACAGTAGGAATCCTTCCATACCATAGCTCATAAGGAGTCTTTGTGTTGTTATATTTGGCTTGAACTTTGTTAAGTATGTAAAAAGTAGTATGAATTGCTTCTCTCCAGTAGAATTGCAGTATATTTTCCTCTTTCATCATAGTCCTTGCGGCTTCTTGAATAGTCTTGGTTTTCCTTTCAATAACTCCATTCTGTTGAGGAGTTCTAGGGGTAAACAAATGTCTCTTTATTCCATGAACTTCATAAAATATGTTAAACTCATTAGAGGTGAATTCACCCCCTTTTTCGAACCTCAAACATTTTATTTTCAAATCCATTTCATTCTCAACCATGCTTTAAATTCCTTGAACATCTAATGCATCAATTTTTCTTCAAAAAAAGTAACCCATGTCATTCTAGAGTAATAATCAATTAATAGCAAGAAATACCTATCACCTTGAAAACTTGTTACTCTAGTAGGACCACAAAGATCTATATGCACTAATTTCAACAATTTGATAGCAGATTATTCCTTTCCCTTAAAGCTACTCCTTGTTTGTTTTCCAAATCAACAACTCTCACAAACAACATTGATAGGTTTTGTGATTCTAGGTAAAACTCTCATAGCATGAACTAAACTAATTATTTCCAAGTTATCAAAATTCATGCTACACATCCTCTAGTGCGATAACCAACTATCATTAATTTGAGACATAAAGTAGTGACCATCAGCACCCTTAAGCTGATAGATATTTCCATCTATTTTCTTACTAGCAACAATCATAGTTCTAAACCCTTTCCAGATCTCACATGCCTCATCCTTAAACACAAGATTATACCCTTTGCTACACATTTGTCTAACACTCAAGAGATTATGTCTTAAGCCCTTAACATAGTAAACATTGTTAGTATTATGCTTGCCATCAAAACTAATTGAACTTATTCCACAGATCTTAGCTCCTAAATCATCTCCAAATTCTTAATCCTCCATCATGCTTTTCAAGTTTGGGGTATGTGCGGGATCATCGTGCAAAAAATAGGCCCATAAGTGGCAAAAAATTCAAAAAAATCAGAGTTAGGAAACTTGAGGTAAATTTTTTAATAAGTTATCTATGTTATTTCAAAAATATGTAAGAATAGAATTTGTAGAAAATTGAATGTAGTTTCTAAACTACTAGGTTTATTTTTAAAAAAAATTATTTGTTGAAAATTTGAAATTTCAATGCAGTAGCACTTAAATTCGAGGGAAAAAATAAGAAGTAGGTGTCACATTACGACCACCTTACCATAATAAAATGATAATATTTTTTTTTGTAAGATTTTATATATAAGTAGAGACTCATGTCAGATGTGATGCATATTTTTTGTAATTTTTTTTCCAAATAAATAATTAATTATGAATTTTTTTATTACAAATTTTTGAAATATAAAAACTTCTGCAAAATACGACCACCTTAACTTGGTCAAAAAATTCATGAAATTTAATTTTTTTCTTTTTAATCTATAGTATGTGAAGCCACCAGAATGTGGCAGCATGTTCCGGTTAAAAAATATGATACCCGTTTGAAAGTTATAGATGTTTTTCAATCAGCCTATCGATTAGGACTTTAGTCATAATTCTAATAAATGAATAATAATTATTTATTAAATTCCAAATTAAATCATAATTTATATTTTGGAAAGATGAGAATCTCACCTCTAAAACCCTTTTCGTTTCATTAATTTTGGGTGAAAAAAGTCATCAGCCACATACCCCATATTGCCTTTTAGCGCACCATGATCCTGCACATACCCTTTAACACTTACTTTTGTTTTTGATCATATGATTAGAGCAACCACTCTCAAAATACCAGTAATTCTTATCCTCTTTGACATGAAAAGAAGATAACAAAGTACCTTCAACCTTATCCTTTATCTCTGGAATACTTTCCTTCACACAATTTTTAGGTTACAGGAACTAGATTCTTATTTTATAGCCAAAAACAGACATTCATTATCATCAAAATCTCCATAATCAGATTCATCATTAGAAATACCAACATCTTCTTCCACATAGTAAGATTTCTTAATCATCATTCCTTTATTTTCCTTGTTCTTATTGTTTAGAGATCTTTTTGGATATCTAGAAGCATAATGACCTATCTCACCACAACTAAAAAATAAATCTAGAAGCATAATGACCTATCTCACCACAACTAAAAAATTTGAAAGGTAATTTACCTTTGTACTTACTAGTGCCCTTTTTTCATCTTCCTCACAAAGTTAGCTTCCAAATCATCAAGATCTTCATCAACTGAACCTTCAAATTTCTTTGATTTACCAGCCTTGAAAGCATTCTCTACTTTTGTACCTTTTTTCATTTTTCTCATTTCAAATGCAGTTAGAGTAGCAATCAACTGATCTCTGGAATAATTATCAAAATCAACAGTTTCCTCAATAGCAGATACCTTTTCACTATAACAATCTGGAAGAGATCTAATAACTTTCTTCACCACTTTAGATTCTTTAATTGTTGCACCAAGGCTTCTCATATTACTTACCAATTCATCAACTTGTGTTGTATGTAGCCTTTAATTGTTTCATCTTCAGACATATGCATCATTTCAAACTATGCCTTCAAGTTTTGTAACTTTGCTTGTTTGACCTTTAGATCTCCTTCATAAATTATTTCTAACTTATCCCAAACTTCTTTAGTAGTCTTCAAGTGATAACTTTAACTAATTCAATATTTGAAGACTATTTACAATAATAAATATTTCCTTAGCATTGATCTCATGCACCTTGATTTCTGCACTTGTACTTGGACGATGGTCCCGAGTAAATGTATTGATAAGCCTTCTCAATCTCATATCCTTGAGTAGAAAAATATCCTTCTATCTTTGTCTTCGAGAATGCATAATCGAGCCATCAAATCCTAGGATATTCGAACAAAACTATCGCGAGAGGGAATTGAATCATTAATTTAAGATCCTCAAACATTCATTAAGGCACTTATTCAATTGGTTTGATTACGCAAAATGAAAAATAACACAAGTGAAATCACAACACCATGCACAGAAGACACGGATTTATGTGGAGAAACCAATGAGGAGAAAAACCCGCGATTGAGGATTATCTCTAATGTATAATAAAAAGCGATACAAAGGGGCTCACTACCATAATGGTTTTACTAATATCACATTGTACAAAGGTTCCGCGGCTAGGGTTCACTACCACAGAGAATACCAAGAGATAGAAGAAGAATGTTACATAGACAAAACACTTGGAAATGCAGCAAAGGTCCACCACAATTGCTCACACACTTTTGAAGTCTCACGTAGAAAGATTTTGGATGCCTTCATCTTCTTGCTTGTAGGAACCTAACATGAAGTTCACACTACTCTACTCAATTTCACATCACACACATTACTCACATCAATCTCGCATCTATCTTGCTTCTTACTCTTTCATTCACACCTCTTGCATCAATGCCATACATATTTATATCAAGCTCTACCTCAAAAACTTTCTCCAATGTCGACCACTAGCTATTGTACATACAAATTCAAAATAGGTCAGAACCTAAACATTCCCATAGTGGATATGAATGAAATGTGACCTACATAAATCCTTAAATAGGACCCAAATATATCTCAACACACTTCAACATGCTTCCACAAGCCTCACATGTAGTGTTAAACACAAGGTCGGCCAACACCTGTGCAAAACACCATAATCATTAAGTACATGCTTCCTTAAACCAAGCCAAAAGTTTTGGACAACATAATCTATTTGAACTCAATCTAGAATAATCCACCAACTACTTAAGAATTGTCAAACACTTCATCCAAGCTCACATCATACAAATACTTTAACTCAAAATAAATGATAACCCTTAATTACATATTGATAAATGAAACTTGCACTGTACTGTACCAAATCAAATAAAAACTTGAATACATAAAGATAAAAAAATTATAAGCAACTTCCAAAATCTATACAACCTGAAGCCAAACAATGGAGATATGTGAAGCAAATACATTTCTCCCAGACCACAAAAAACATCACTAGACAACTGGGTCACACACTAGTGAAAATATCTCGCAATGTACAATGATCTAGAAACCTAAATTTTGAATATAGTAACTGCTATCAACCTTGAATAACCTATAAGATTCACACAGTAATAAC
This sequence comes from Sequoia sempervirens, assembly GCA_007258455.2. NCBI lineage: Eukaryota > Viridiplantae > Streptophyta > Pinopsida > Cupressales > Cupressaceae > Sequoia > Sequoia sempervirens. The sequence goes on from VDFB02060592.1 coordinate 4,258, forward strand.
ATCAATATAGAAAGAACACGAAGCACAATACTGGAGAACATTATGAACTCTTGCACAACACAGTTTACTTTGTTTATTAAATTTTCTCAAAAGCACTTGGAAACCAAGTACTAGAGACATCTTCTCAGCTCATTACTTCATTCCAAATCATCTTAATACTCTGCAATAAAATAATAGCTCCGTTTACTCACAACTCTTCCTCAAGGTCTCAACTACACATGCACAACCCGTTTTCCTCTTTTTCACAATTTTCTCAATATCCTCAACATCTTTATTCCATAGTTGGCATCAATGAAAATACCATTAAGTAGAATTCCCATTGGCATCAATGGCATCACCATCATTCTTACAACAACCTATTGTAAAAAATGAAAGGGTACTTGTTTTAAAGCTAGGAAATGAAACTTCCCCTAAAAGTGGACTCAACTTCTTGCATTCACCTACATAACTTGGACTTCAAGTTTACATGACATGTAGTCATGAATTTTACTTTAAATTTTTTACTTGATTTGACTTGGCTTGTATAATATGACATGACTTGTACTCTATACCATGGTCCATTGTATTGACTTGTACTCTAAGATTGTGTACCAAGTTTCTAATTTTATTTTCCTATGAATTGTGATCCAATTTTCAAGCTTTACTTGATTGGTATGCCTTGTACATCTATCAATGATATATTTGTACAATAGAAAATGTGAGGGACAAGGTTATATTTTATAATTGAGTACTTTAATATTGATCCAAGCATTGATATGCACTTGATCTTGTATCATTTTTTTTTTCCAACTCTCTTTTCATGACTATCATTACAAGGATATGAGAGGATATTGGATTGAAATTAAAATTTTTAGTACCCTAAAAAAGGATTTTATCATTATTTCTTGTATCATTTTCTCTAAAACTTGTAATTCTTTTTCTTCTTTATTTTTTATAACTTTCATAAAATTATTGATGTCCATATTAACTCTGTTATTGTGGTTCTCAAATTGAAGACATTTTATTTGTTAGGTAATAAAACATCATGACTTCCACCAATATTAATTTATCTTATTTAGGACTAATAACATTCTCTTCTTGTCCTATTATGTTTTGAAATAATATCACTATACACACACTAGTTGTTACTTGAAATTGTACAAAATGAAAGAGCAATTGTACTAAATATTGCTCTTACATTATGTAATAAATCTAATAAAAGGGATTACCTAGATTTTCTTCTTGAAATCAAGCTACTATATTACTAGGAAATAAAATTGGACTTACAATTCTTTCACTTGAATTCTTCAACTCCAAAATTACTAGATGCTATTGTGTTGCACTTTCTTCTCTGAAATAATTAAAAATATTTAAAATATTCATCAATCATTTTTTCAATAATATTTTAATTATTTTCAATTTTTACCTCATAGTTATATAAATCATCAATGTTTACAAAAAATATAAATTCACTATGAAATTAACTACTATCCCTATTAAATGGATTTATTCATTAGATTTATTGTCATCCTCATTCTCAATGAGTAATTCATATGCTCTATATTTTTATCATCCATTTTATTTTTGCACTCATAATTATAATGCCCAAATTTCTTACAATAATAAAACTAGAAATGAGATTTATCATACCTTTGATTTTCACATTCATTCTTGTTTCCCCTTCTTTATTTGTTACATGGTGATTGTAGTTTCTCCTTTTATTGATTTCATTTAAGTTACCATCTCTTCCTCTTCTTACATAAAATGTTCCTCTACATCTTTCAAGGATTGGAGATGATCCTTTCGCCTCTTTTACCTTTGTTCTTGAATTATACTTTTGGTTTGAATGTGTGTTCCAATGAGTTATTTTTTGTTCTCTTCAACCCTTTTTAATGAGATGACCCCATTAGTTCATTGATAGAAAATTATGATTGATCCTTTGATTCTTTAATAATAATAATGATTAGGTGAAACCTAACAGGAAAATTCTTGAAAAAATTATCCACAACACTTTGTTCTTCCATATTCTCTCCAACCATTATTAACTAATTTTATGACATTCACTACCTGGGTAGAGAACTCTTCCATAGATTTAGAATCTTTCATTTTCAAATTCTCAAACTTGCTTCTTAGCAATTGAAACTCCACTAATTTAGATTGTTGCTACCTTTTTTTGTCTTTTGAGAATATATCATATTTTCTTTGATTTTTTGGTTATTACAACTCATGGAAAAATAGATTCATCTAGTGCTATTTGACTAAAATACAATACATTCACATCCTTTTTCTTATTTTCTTTCAAATTTTTTTTTGTGCATGGGTGAATCCATTGTCTATTGGTTGATCAATAGGTTTCCAAAACCCATATTTTGCAAATTCCTAAACCTCTTAAGGGATAAATATTATCTCATCCTAATGCTTAGGTAATCATATGTTTTTTTGTTAAAAATTGGGATTTGAATAGAATACTATTAGCTAGTACTAAAACTCTCCAATATAATATATCAAACTTTTCTTGAAATCTATAAAACCTTTCCAAGCTTCCAAGAGAATATTTCATCCTATGCTTGAAATCAATCAAACATTGGCTTCCAAGCTTCATTTTTGTAAATAACCCAATTAACTAGTTTTGCTAAAGCAATTGACAATAAATCTCCATTTCTAACTCAATCAAGCCTTGACAACATGATTTGATAAAAAAATGATGGAGACAAGAACTTATTTGTTTTCCTTTATTTACTCTACAATTCTATAAGATTTACATAAAAACACACAATACAAAAGGACATACTATGTTCTAAATACATGTTTTTATTTCTCATTCTTCATTCATTATTTTACAAGAACTTTTACATACAAATATTTTAAATTTAATATTCATAAAATAATTAAAGCTTAATCAGTACAATGCAAGTGTAATTTGCAGAACAAAAGTATGAAATGGCATTTGTTTTAATTTGTTGAAGCAAGGAGGATATAATATTTCACATGATTTTATGTGCAGTGGCTTGAATTTATCAAAATAATTTTTAAGAAGCATCTCATTGACCGTAGTGGAGGTATGTATTTTAATTAACAAGGGTCGACTCTTTACAGGTCTTAAAAAATTGGATGCCTCTGTGGCTGAAACATCATGAATTTGAGTTGATTCAAGTGTGGGATAGGACGCTCTTGCATGTGGCAGATTTTAATTTGCTTATGTTTTTTTGGAAAAACTTTGAGTTCCATTTCTATTAAAGTGCATGGCTATGTAGACACTTTGTATTATGCAAAGAAAAATGTAAAATGGCAGGCTCAAAATAACTTAGTATCATTCTCAAAATGGTGTAATGCTTGGATTCTGTTCGTGGGTGCTATGTGGTAAACTAGAACATAGCGAACTGGGTTTGCGTCCTAGTGGCTTCTTTGTCGGGTATGCTTTATGCTTGAAAGGAAAAGGATATAAGTTTTCTTTTGACACTATTCCAAATGTTATTTTTCACATCGTTACATTCATTCTGACCAATTCCATTAATGCAATTTGAGAAAATACTGGTTATTAGAACATAAAGTGATTCAGTGTGTAATATTTCTGCATTCTGTTAAGGCGTTGTTGGTAGAAGTTTTAGTCTATGGAGAATTTTTGGCTACCTAGAGTTTTTTGTTTAAGGGAATTCTTAGAATAATAGTATTATCCCATTCAATTTTCTGGGTAGTGTGTTGTGCAGGGGCCATTGTGCTTTTCTCAAACTTTTGTTGCACTCACTCACCTTCAACCTCATTTCTATCTGCATATTGCATCATGGAGTTTATGCCATGAAATCACGGAGCTCTATTTCCCATACAAGAGTGGGAGATGCCATTCTCCAAAGCATTGGAAAGAGATCATCTTTCACATATTTTCAATACTGATTGCTTACCTGTGTATAAGTGTTTGAAAAATTTGATAGGAGATGACATCTTGCTTCCTTCAGCTCAGAGATTAATATTTTCTTTAGAACTGGTGTCAATTTTTGTTTCAAATGTGCTGGATCTAAATCCAAACTATCAGGATGGTTAAACTTGTAAATATAGTCATCAAGGAAGTGTTCTTGCAGGATAATGTTTTACATAAGAGCATACAAAAGTATAATTTCTAGAAAGGGGAAGTGTATGTGGGTGGGAATTTTTCCCAAGAACTACTTGTATCACAAGGTTTGCTACTGAAATATATACATTGCAATACAAATATCATTGGAGAATAATTCATCAAGTCATCTATATAGAGAACTAGCACACCATCATTTTGAATTTGGGGATGATATGGTGAGAAGCTTCAAAGCAAAATATCATGCATTGTCATTTCTACTAACACATCATTGTCATGATATGCATTCTCATTTCTACTAACACATCATTGTCATCATGAAGATAGCTCCAACAAACAAGTGGAAAAACAAAAAGAGGTGGTGGAATCTGCAGAGTCTCAAGCTAAACAAAGCAATATGAATGCACATCAGGTCAGGCCAATCTTGCAAATACCCGGATATAGGGCGGTACAAAAAACTATCATTCAACTCCATTGACACATCAATATTACTTTGTTCAGATTAGGCACATCAGATTAGGCCAATCACCGTACGGATATGAACATTACAAAAACTATCATTTCAACTCCTTGACATACATCAAAGCATGCACAATGGGAAAGGTGGAAAGCTCATCTGTAGGGAATGCTTGAAAGCATGAACATTTTGGAGCAGTATAGAATCAACTTTTAATCAATTGTTTTTTTAATCTAACAAGCTGATATGGTATAGGTTTCCTTAGAATTTTGACAAGTTTGAACTTGCTTGAAAGCATGATCATTTTGGGAGCAAGATTTTTGTATCTATGAAGCAGACATCATATAGGTTTCCTTAGAATTTTTACTTTGGACTTGAAAAACAATATTATTGTAATCTGTTACATTATTATATAAATATATTTAGTCAGTTTATAGCCTTTTATTTAAATAATAATAATAATAATAATAGAATTATATAACTTTTATATATGGCTATTGCAACTTGTCTCTATTTCTCATTCTTAATCATCTCTATTTTACACCACTTCTCTCACATTCTCTCTCCAAATATATATTGTATTTTAATGAGGTATATAATATGAGAAATTTACATATCTTTCATTTCAATTTTCCTACTTGTCTTGACTACATAATATGACATGTATGAGCTTGACTTAATGATTCTAACTTAACTTGGCACATCAAGTCTCTAAAATGATTTATTTTGACTTGCACAATCTCACATGAATTACACTTTATAACATAATTTATGTTTGTTTTCTACATATTTATATACTTTATATATATATATATTGATATATAGTCCGAATGGGTAGTAGAGTTGGCTTGGGCAGTGGGTTTGCTCCCCATTGGTCTTAGGTTTGACTTTGCTCCTGGGTTTAAGAGGTGGGACTTCTTGCAGGTGAGGGATCTCACTCGTAGTGGACTAGTCTCACTCTAGCTCACCTTAGGAACCCAAGGTAAGGGTTGCTGGGCCTTTGGGCTAGGTCGCGGGGACACCCCTGTAGTATATATATATATGTGTATATATTGTTATATGTGCATTTTTTATATTTATATATGTGTATGTGTTCATATATGTGTTAACTTATCTAAACCCTTCTATAATAATTATTTATGACCATTTTGTACTTATTTTTGCATTTTTAAACTCCATTTTAATTTATTTTTATTATTTCTTTCACCTTTATTCTTTCAAACTTTTTTATAATCATTTCTTTATTTTTTATCCTTCTTTATTTCTATTTATATCAGTTAATCTATTCTCCCTTGTTTCTTTTCTTTATTTTGATTTTAAATAGCTTTTATCCTTTTTTTTCCATCCCATCTCTCTCTCCAACCCCCCGCCCTCTCTTTTCAAGGCTATATCTACACTCCAATTCCACATTGTCTTCCCCATGATAGATCTCTAAGTATGATTTGAAACATCTTTTAATTTTAAATGAAAAATATACACAATTTAAACTAGAAGCTTACACACTTCTTCAAGAATTGTGGAAAAATCATATCAACTATAATTAATAATATTTACTTTATTCTAAATTTTTTTACCAAATTTTTAATGGAGAAAACTAACTCATAGCCAAAAGCACCTGATGGTCTCATGTCATAGACAGTATGACATAACATCCATCTCATGGACAAAAAAACACCCCGACACCTCTGACGGCAGAACAAACAGAATGGACAAAACACACCACCGACACAGAGTAAACGGAAAAAAATAGACAGAAGGAGATGACAAGGTAGTGATGGATGGAGGCAGATGAAGTTTCAGACGTACAGTTTTAAAAATGAGCGGGATTTTTAAATATGAGCGGGAGTTTTCAAAGCTGGAGTTTTAAATTTCATATAATTTCAAATTGTTTTGAATTCGGTTGCAGAAAAGGTGAATTGGTTATTTTCTCATGCAAATGGGCTGTCAACAAACGAAAAGTTAATGAGGATTTTTCTAATGGCAGATTCAAATCTTCATTGGGTATTTGAATCTCCTATGTCTGTGCATAAGGATCATGTATTTAAAGACTTAGATCTTTGTTGTTTTTTGTTGGTATTTATTATAACTGTGTACACATGATAGTAATGCAGTTATTCTGGGCACAGGCTATTCTCCCTACAAATGCCAACCCCTCAATTGTCTAGAGCTCTTTAAGTACAAGATGGGTTATACAATTTGGTGGATGGCAGTGAGTTTATGCTTGTTATAATGATCTTATGAAAAAATGGTAATTGTTTTGGTTTGATTTTTCAGGTCCATGAGTTGCTGACAGAAATGCTTGGGAGACTTTAGCCACTACAAAGATGTAATTCTAGAAGAAATTGATGTTATTTTATCATTATTTGATTGTCTGTACTAAATTTTTTAGTGCACTGGTTTTGGGTTTTGCTAACTTTGTCTATGTAACAGGGTATCTTCACCGGTCCATGTAGAATAGATTTGGATCACGCCGTGACATTGGTTGGCTGTGGGAATACAACTGATCTAAAATATTGGATTGCAAAAAATTCATGGGGCGAGTCATGAGGTCAAAAAGGATTCATCAAGATGCAAAGAGATATAAAGAACTCATCAAGAATATGTGGGATTTCCCTAGATGCTTCCTATCCTGTAAAGCGTGGAAACAATCAAGGGACTTCTCCGTCACCTTTCTGAAACTGTGATTCATATAATTACAATCAGTTATTAGATGAGTAGAAATGCTATACATAAATAATTTATTTTGATAAATGTTATAAGATGCATTTGTGTTTGGTTCATTCCCTCAATAGTTATTTGTTTATGGTATGGCTACCATAACAACAACATTTTGAAAATGGCTTTTCAAATTGGGATGTGATATTCTAATCATTAGCAAAAGAATGCTTACAGATTTAGCAGTTTTTAGCCTTAATTTATTTGAAAACAATGTTTACAAAATTAACAGTCTTTCCAATTAATTTATTTTGTTATAATAAATATTTTATTTTGATATAATAAATATCTTATATCCTGTTTGTGATGCATACATCTCCTACATAGTTATACCTATGGAAAATTACTAATTATTGTTTTCTTATGGGTAGTTTTATTCTAACAAGCTTTGTGTTTTGCTACGAGGAGTCCAAAACTTGATGGGTTGCATCGATAACAACAAAATAAAGAAGACTTTGAAGAAGTGGTTTTTCATAGACAAGAGGGTTGGTTGACATATTGGGTGGTGAAAAATTTAGGTGAAGCTCACAGGTTTGAGATCTACAAGTGTATAGCTTACAAGTGATATATGGGAAAACTTCTCAGTGTTTCTAGTAGAGCCCATTTTAGTCATTTTTCGGTGTAATGGAATTTGGATCAAAGTGCAATCTCGTTCTTACTGACCCCTCTTGGACAAAGGGAGTAGACTTCACACTTGAAAGCATTCACAATATAAAGAAAGCTTTGGTTGAGATTTGAGAGGAAAATGAGGACTCTAAAAATGTTGAGCGCTCAGGAAGATTAGTTGCTATTGAAACTGTTGTAAATGCATAAAATATCTCATTGTAGAGGATGGATCACTATAATTTAGGGTTTTTGTCTTCCTATTAGAGGACCATCTTCCTCATTTCTATGATCTTGAATTGTATACAATCTTTGGGGATGACAACCCTTCCATGTAGAATAGATTTTTACATCTAATCTATGTAAAGTTGATATTATCAATAGATATACTTTTGGTGTACAAAATTTTATCCTCTTAAAGAATAGATCAAATATGTTTTTCCCAATCTACATTATGTTCTATATCAGCATCTAAAATAATATGAAACCATGGGTGAAAAAATAGAGATAGTCTCAATGTCATGCACTAGTTTCCATAGCATTACGAAGAAATTGAAATTCTAAAATGTTGGATTCTCAAGATAGGGGTAATTTTTAATTTTATGCATCATCCTCAAAATATACAAATATGCACTCAAAACATACCTAGATGGTTATAAATCACCTAAAGTATTAATAAGATGTGTATACTTTAACACAAAGTCTATGTAACAAGTAGGCAATAACATTTGTATTATTGATGAAAGATGTGCCACAAATTTTTTGGGTTCATCTACCAAATTAATGTCATCATCATATGAACAAGGGGTACATCATTATAATATAGTGACAACACACTGTCCCCTATTAGTTATTTGTAGACACTTTACATTCTAATGATGTCCCTTGTCCACTTTTCCTACACAGGGGATAGTGTGTTTTCCAAAACTGCAAGTTACAATGTGGGCATTTTTTGTTCCAATCATATCAAGAAATTGAAATTTCATTTTTACTGTAACCAAAGAGTTGTTCTAAAATTTGAAGGTGGACTTCACTACATAACTAACAAGGGACGGTGTGTTTTCCAACACTGCAAATTCATAAGGAAATAATTGACAAGGGACAATGTGTTTTCCAACACTACAAATAATGTGAGCATTTTTTTGTTCCCTATTGGAAAGCACACTATCCCCTGTTAGTTATTTCCAATGTTGGAAAACACACTATCCCCTGTTGGAAAATGCACTATCCCCTGTCCACTTTTCCTACACATGGGATAGTGAGTTTTCCAACACTACAAACAATGTGAGCATATTTTTGTTCAAATCATATCAAGAAAGTGAATGTGCTTTTCACTATAACCAAAGAGTTGATCTAAAATTTGAAGGTGGACTTCATTACATAACTAACAAGGGATAGTGTGTTTTCCAACAATACAAATTCATAAGGAAATAATGGACAAAGGACAACGTGTTTTCCAACATTGTAAATAACGTGAGCATTTTTTATTCCTTGTTGGAAAACACACTATCCCCTATTCGTTATTTCCAGTGTTGGAAAACACACTGTGCCTTGTTGGAAAACACACTGTCCCCTATTAGTTATTTCTAGACATCTCACATTCTAATGATGTCCCCTATCCACTTTTCCTACATAGGGGACAATGTGTTTTCCAACGCTGCAAACAATGTGAGCATTTTTTTTGTTCCAATCATATCAAGAAAGTGAAATGTCATTTTCATTGTAACCAAAGAGTTGTTCTAAAATTTGAAGGTGGAATTCATTACAACTGACAAGGGATAGTGTGTTTTCCAACACTACAAATTCATAAGGAAATAATTGACAAGGGACCTAGTGTGTTTTCCAACACTACAAATAATGTGAGCATTTTTTTGTTCCCCATTGGAAAAAACACTGCCCCCTATTAGTTATTTCAAATGTTGGAAAACACACTATCTCCTGTTAGTTATTTCTGGACATCTTACATTGTAATGATTTCCCCGGTCCACTTTTCCTACACAGGGGACAATGTGTTTTCCAACACTGCAAACAATGTGAGCATTTCTTTCTTCCAATCATATTTCCAATGTTGGAAAACACACTGTCCCCTATTGGAAAACACATTGTCCCCTATTAGTTATTTATAGACATCTTGCATTCTGATGATGTCCCTTGTCCACTTTTCCTACATAGGGGATAGTGTGTTTTCCAACACTACAAATAATGTGAGCATTTTTCCTACATAGGGGATAGTGTGTTTTCCAACACTGTAAACAATGTGAGGATTTTTCCTACATAGGGGATAGTGTGCTTTCCAACATTGCAAATTCATAAGAAAATAATTGACAAGGGATAGTGTGTTTTCCAACACTAGAAATAATGTGAGCATTTTTTTGTTCGCTGTTGGAAAACACGTTGTCCTCTATTGGAAAATGCACTGTCTTGTTGGAAAACACATTGTCCCCTATTGCAAAACACACTATCCTCTATTGGAAAATACACTATCCCCTATTGGAAAACACACTATCCCCTATTAGTTATTTCCAATGTTCTAAAATTTGAAGGTAGAATTCATTACATAACTAACAAGGGATAGTGTGTTTTTCAACACTGCAAATTCATAAGGAAATAATCATATGAATAATATTTCACTCTACTTTATGTTCTCTCCAAACAATCTTCTACATGGTGGCCAAACACTTTTTTCTTTAACAAAATAGAATTTCTTAAAAAAAATTGATATGGTTGGTTGTGCTCTTGCTAACATAAGATAGTCATTACCTTGCTATTACTAAAAATAAAGCATGCACTTGATATTATAAGATATTTTGTAGTGTTATTACAAAAACAAAGTATGCACTTGAAATCATGCAACTACTAAATGGAAACAAGTAAAAAAGAAAATAAGTGCCACATCAAGTAAACAAAGATATGTCAAAATAAAAGTGATAGCATAAAGAAGAAAGCACATGGGTAATAATGGACAAATATAAGACTTAGAACATAGAAATGTTATAGTGTAGGTAATCTTATTGTCCTATATTAGCATGTAAAACAACATGAAACCATGGGTGAAAAATAGAGATAGTCTC
>VDFB02060593.1:0-28934 GCA_007258455.2 Sequoia sempervirens
CCTTGACAATTTTACACTTTATTTTGGTCCCCCTAAATTAATTAGCTTAATTGACCCTCTAATGTCCTAAAATTATGCATTTCAAAGCCCATTTGTATAGTTTTTCAATAAACTACAAGCATTGAATAAATGTACCTAGCTCATGTGTTGCCCTTGACACTTAATGTCCTAGAAGTTTGGGCCAAGACCCATACGCCCTTGGGCGTATGGATTCCCCCTTCTTATCTAGGACCCATTTTTGGACATGTTGTTGGTTGTATTTTAACATTAAAAAATCAAATTTCAAGTGTCAGCTTTTAGGATCTAATTTTCAGGAAATTGGATAAATGCCTATAAATACCTAGTCTTTTCACCATTTGAGACTAGAACTACAATTAAGGAGAAAATGCTATTGTCAAAATCAATTCAAGAGAAGCATTATCGGAGTTTCATTGCAGCAATTCAAGATCAAATCATGTCAAAGTGTATGTGAGTTTATGTGTTCATGTCATCATGGTTTTGTGAAGGCTAACCCTTGTTGTAGGTCTCCAAAGGATTCAAGAATTCAAGCAAGCAAGATCCAAATCCTTGAGGTGATGTGTATTGAATGGTGGTTAGTTGCATTGCTTTGTGATTCCATCATTCCTCCTTTTCAATTGTCATTTCTATCATTGACATTGCCATTATGGAAGTGGAAACACTTACATGGGGTTTGACTGAGGCAAGGCCCTAAAATGATCCAACATTTCCTCTCTTCATGAATGTGTAGATCTTAGGTTGAAGAGAATTGAAGACGGATTGAAGACAAGTTGTCCATTGTTGCATTCAAAATCCCTAAATATTGTCAAGCCACAAAAAATCAATTACATAATTATCTAATAGCGTTTTAAGAAAAAATTACAAGAAAAAATTGAAGTCTCAAATTTTCTACTAGAAGACCCCAAAATTTGAGTATGACGCCCTATCAGGAACTTAGATGCCATATGGTGAACGAGACCTTCTATGCACACTGAAACCATTTTTTTTGGGTAGGTACATATCACTCTATACTTTTCAAATCCACCTACAAAAAACTGTTTCAATCTATTGGTTGTCGATATATTACAATTTACATATTAGGCCATATAGCTTAATTATGTTAACCATTCTAGGTCATTCCCATCCATTTTCAAGGCCCTAAAAATGTAAATCTAGATCTGATTGGCTCACCTGATAGTAAATCTAAACACCTTGTTGATGTACATTCTAATGTACATTTGAAAAAGGATTAAAAAGCAATCCTAGGTTTAGACACTACACTTGGGGTTCCCTTTTTCATATGTTACATTTTGGTGAACCTGATGTTTTCCATCATAACCTTTTTGAAATTGGAAGTCTTTCAGACCCTAGATCTAGGTTTTGCATTGCATTATTTGCATTTCTCATTTAGGGTTTTATTTTTGCATCATAAAAGCATAAAAAGATTAAAAAAAAATTTGGATCACATATTGCATCATAGGTTTCATTCAGGTTTGTTTTAGTCTTCTTTAAATCTTATTTACATACATTAGGTGGTTAAAGTTTCAAATTATTTATTGCATTTAAATTGCATCTTTCATTTAATCAAAACAAGTGAAAAATTGCATAGTTGTGTTTCAAAATTATATCAAACCATCATTCTCAGAATTTTGCATCTTCAAATGAGTCAATTATTAGATCTAAAAATTGTATTCCAAATTGTTCTTTATTGTTGCATAATTTTATTAGATTCACATTGTCTTACATTGAAGACATTTCGTTAAAATAGTCATTGTCAAACCTATTTGCAGATAGAAACAACAATCTCAAACTGTGGATGGTTTACCTAAACAAATCTAATAAGAAACAACACAAAAATATCATATGGTAATTACAAAATCATTGGCCAAAACCACCCAAAAATGTGATACCCAAATACCTAGTCTTTGATGTAAGGTGTGAAGTAAGGTACCCAAATAACTAACTTTTCATGTCTTTGATAGGAGAATTCATTACATATATCAACATTGATCATGACCCATGCAATATGGACACCTAGTGTCTCTCCTTATCATTATCATCACCTAGAGTGATATCCAATCATACTATTGGTTGAGGTAACTCACTTGCATTGATCAAATTTATTGAGATTTAACATACTTGGTATGTTTATAGGTGTACCTTGTGGTTACCTAAATATAATCGGACTATAATGTGGTCTAGATGACCCAAGAACCATTTCCCCCTCTACATCCATTTCATCTAGCATATATATCCTACCCATGCTCTCATCCCCATGTAGAGATGGTAAATTAATTTCACTAATGGAAAAAGATTAAATTCCCACAACCAATTAAGAAAATATCCAAAATACCATATACTCTATAGATCATAGGTATGTGTTCTTAGGGATCCTCTTCTCCAACCATAATGGGATATCCCATTATTTGAGTTCACTTGATGTGCTCTAATTCCCACACTTATAGAAGCATCTAGGTCATTAGGATATGTGCCTAAATTCACACATAGTTCCCAAGGTTGTGATAGAGGTACATGATAATGCTTCAACCCAAGAAAAATAATGTGTGACTCCTCCATGTATTGAATAGTACGAACAAGCCCACATGAAAATGAATGCTTCAAGTCATCCATTGCAATAAACATTGTAATAGTAACAATTATAACTTGTCAAAACAAGGAGATATGCACATTCTTCTACTCCATGCAATGTATAATGATATGTCTTGATTCATCTTCTTGATGTGTTGCATAAGCACATATATATGTGTCACCGACACATACTCTATATACCTTTTATCTAATATTACTATGTGCTACCTTCAAATTAACAATTGGAGAATCATATATACATCGTTTAGGGTGATATTGGTCTCTCTCATTGATAGCACAAAAATAAATGCATCCACAACCCATATCTCCATAATAACCATGAGTATCATATCAATATATCACATATCTAGCATGTGATACACCTAGTACACGATATTTGATAAAATAGAATAGCATTAACCTATTATAGAGTAGCATATTTTTCTTGTAAGAGAAAAATCATGGTAATTCATACTCTTTCCCTCATCATTGAGAGCTCTTAAAAAAATATAAACATAAATCTACATCCAATATCTATTTTTATTAGAGTAATAATGTATTGGCTAATAATTAATTAATCTTTAATTGATTATTAGTCTAATTTATTTCATGCACTTAAGCTAAAATTAGGAGTGCTTTTTTTTGTTAACTAAAGTGATCTATTATTAAATCATTATGTCCCATTATATAAGATGATGCCATTTATCATGATCTAATCCCTTTATCATTTAGTGTTGCTCCTATAAAACACTCGCCCTCATTGTATTATTGCTTGAAGATATCCTTGAAGACTCTTGCGGTTCATTTTGTAAGTTTTTCTAGTTGATGATATAGTAGATCATTGTTTGCAGTGCTCTTGCATGGAAGGTGTTTTTGTTTGTTGTTTGATCCTATGTTTCATAATCTTTTCAATTCTAACATGGTATTAGAGCGTGGATTTAGTGAACCCCTTCTTTATTTTTGAGAGTTTTCTTCAACTAGGGTTACAAGCTTCAAATCTAGAATCTCCATTGATTTTTTGCAAATTTTGGAGTTGATTGATTTTTGGTGCATTTTTTGCATGAATAGGACCTCACCATTGTGATTACGAGGCTGATTCGATGAATTTTGACTATAAATTTGTCTATATTCCCTATCGGAAGCCTCTGAGGTAAAAAAAATTTGGTACATGAATTGTACAACCCTTGTATAGTTGTACGACCTTGTACGGTCATAGTACGATGATTCAAAAAAAGTTTCAATTTTTAAAATTGTATTTTTTTCTTTAAGTTTTTTTTTTTTAAATCAAACATTTTTTTTTCTCTAGCCATTCGCTACACATAGTGTTTTGCGCATAGGGTACTACCCTAGTGGTAGACTCATACCTCTGTGGGGCTCCCACTTGTTGTTACCCAACCCTTACTTCGTTAGTGGTGAGCTTTTCTATCGTCCGCGTGGGGTCAAATTTTTTCATAGGAGTTCAAGTCCTTTTCCAATGCTCTAACCTTTTCGCAATGACTTTAATTATTTTGATAGAGGAGAATCTTTTTCTAAGGGAAGGAATCTTTCAACATATTTCAGCTACAAGAATTTTCTTACAAGAAATCTTTTTTTCTCAACCAAAGGAATATTCTTCAAAATATTTTGTTGATGTCAATAGTACTGTCATAGGGTACGACCCCTTTTGAACCCCCTTTGTCCCTAAAAGAGTAATTTTTTTCTTTTGGCTATAATTTGGGCATACTTTATTGAAACTTGGTGAACGATATATCATTTAAAAGATGATTCCATGAAATTTTCATTCTTATGAGTTCCATCACCATTTTTACTACTAATAATGTATTTTATTGCCTGTCAAAGTCAGATGTGCAATAAAAACTCTAATAACAGTTATATCTAATAGTAGATATCTCGATATAGTATATACATTATTCTAAATTATAATGGAAAGGTTTTATAAATAGTTAGTGATTCTTTTGACTAGGACTATAACATTACAAAAATGTGCACAATAACTACTTTTAGGAAGTATTAGTAGAATTCTATTTAACTTGCATATTCTTGGTGTAAACATTTTTTGTTGTTGATTGTATTAGATTTAAGATTAAAGAGATGCATCTAGGATTTTGATGCTTTAATAAAATATAATACTATGTAGTGTAAAAAAGGATAGTGTAATGAATACCATTTCTTCTTATTGAACTATGCAAAGGGATCTATAAAGGATTTGAAATACTATTTATAAACACACCAACACCTTCTATAAATCTACAATAACTACTTATATCACATTAATAAAATTACCTCGTCTCCCCTTCATATATAAGTGATATAACAAGTCATATTTTTGTTGTTTAAACAACTCCAATGTCTATGCGCTTGATAAGGTTCTTCTTTAAACTAATGGCATATTAGATACATTTGTAGAGTAGTAATACGCACCATTAATTTAATTTATATTTCTTAAAATTATAGTGTCCATATTTTTGTGTGTATAATTAAAATACCTACCCCTTTTTAATAGGTATTCTATAGCCCTATTTTTGAAGTTACAAATTTTATATATCTTTATTATTTATACTTTGTGAACTTAGGGCATTGTCCAACCTTATATTTAACTTATAACTAGTTTTGATTATCTTCACATACATTAATATTTTACCACATAAAACTTAGATGAGCTATTAAAAATATGTCATCCTACATAAACCTTTGATATGAAATAACTGGTACATCTCAACTCCTCGATACACCAACTCTAATAGTAAGTATTTTTAATAAGTATTACAATTATTTTAATCCAAATTAGTTTGAACTATATTGGAAAGGTTCTAGAGATACATGAAATTTTTTTGGGGTATGATCATGATGTTACAAAATTTGTTAAATAATTAAATTTGAAAAAATTGAGTAGGACTATATTGAATTTGCATGACTTTGGTATGACAATTATTTCCTTCATTAATCATATTAGATTAGGGATTAGGGAGACACTCTTAGGATTATGATGCTCTAACATAATACAAGATTGTGTGGTGTAGAAAAATATAATTTCATGACCCTAGCAAGATCAAAATAGTGGATGAAATTTTTTCCCATTATGTAAATTGAATTTTTAATAATTTGAAACACAACTTATACACAACCCAAAAAAATTCCCATGAATCTTAACCCTTAATACTTACATATATTACATTCATTAAATCATATTCATTTCCCTTAATATAGAAGTGGAATATCAAGTAACATTTTGGTTATATAAAAAAATCAATTTGTATGCACATGATAAGGTATAATTTTAAAGGTGATATCAGGATGTACACATATATAATCAAAGGAGAATGGTGGAAGAATAATGGAAAATAAAATGTGTTATTTAAATAATTAGTTAAAATTAGAGTTAAAGAACATTTTATGTTTCTAATTTTTGTTTTAATAAGAGAAAAAGTAGATGTGAAATTAAAAAATATCAAAATGACAAAAGGAAATACTTTTAATTATGTGATATATTTTCATTGTGTAAACTGTAATGATTGCATGATTTTAATATCATATTTTTCTGCAACATTCTCTATGATTGAGAGGAAGATTCTTTGTTACTTTTTATACTTTACTCAAGATTTACATAATATTATTTAATTACAAAAAAATAGCAAAACCTAAATATATAAAGACATGAGACTAAATTTTAAAATATTTTATTATTCTTTATCTTACATTCTATGGATAATTATATGATTTAGAAAAATATATGCTTATTAACTGAAAAATGAAAATTATTACGCCGAGAAATATTCAAGAAATATTCTCCGTTAAGTTTTTGAAGCTGCATTTAAATTGACGTCTTTGCTGACTGTCATGAGTGGTGGCGGTTATATATTTATTTTTCCTTATTATCAAAAAAAGATAAAACTTGCACGACTTCTTTATTTTTCCTTATTATCAAAAAAAGATAAACTTGCACGACTTCACAATACTCTAACTAATAACCAAAAGTAACCAGTTGCATTGCCATGTGCCCATTTGCTGAATGCATTTACTTGGCGTGCTGCAGTATACAAGCATGATGTAGAAGCCACCATCCTTTTTATCCTTCTTATCTCCTGCATGTGAGGTATATATTGTGCAGTGAACTAATAAAAAAAATATAAATAAATAAATAAATAAAATCAGAAAACTAAGGGTTAGTGATATTATGTGACTCGGTTAATATTATAGTAAAGAAAAATGAATCAATATAATGAGCATTATGTGACTCAGTTAAAATTATAGTAAAGAAAAATAAATAAATATAATGAACATTATCAAGAATAAATCAAATAACATCTATTTTATAATTTAAGGAAAACAATTCATCTACTACAGATTGAAAAAAAATGAGCCTAAAAGTTAGCTTGATGGATATAAGGCCCGGAGCAATTTAATATTTTGAGCCTAAAAGTTAGCTTGATGGATATAAGGCCCGGAGCAATTTAATATTTTAAGCCTAAATTATCACCATAAAACTGTCGATCATCTTGGTTGAACGTGCTTTCTGAGTTGAGGCCCTAAATCCCGGGTATGGAGGCAAAGTAGGAGAAGGGCATGGTCGAGCTGGAGGAGTGGACTGATCTGGTGGAGAAAAAACAAAGATTTACTATGTTATTATTTCTGAAGCGGAGTTCGAGACATTGAAGGAGGTAGTTATTGTAACAACCCATCATTCAATCGATCAACTTAGCCTTAGGAAGGAAAAAATCTTGGCTATTGAGAAAAATAGCAGAGATAGACTTGCATTCGTGGTGGAGAAAGGGGAGGAGAGGATACGTTGATTACAAAATAGAAGAGAATAGAGGATTCGGGAAAAAAAAAATTATCTGCTGAATATAGACAGGCCCCTCAAGGAGTTCGATGAGTCTATAAATGAGCAGAGCTGAGTAGAGCAGAGACGTCTTCAATACAAATTGCACAAGCTGAAAAGGTTTGAAGTTCCTAACACCTGTAGAGCATCGCTGCTTGGGAAGCTCAGATTTTACAGGTACGTTTGTTGAAAACTTTTTGCATTTTGAAGCAAAGAAAGTATTAGTATTTTGAAATGCAATGGCAGGTGTAAAGCCAGGTCGAATTAATATTCTTAGGGTTTTGAATGTGAGATCTGACTAGGTAGCTCTCATCTGAAGGACTCCTGGTTCGTGCTGAATATTTGTGACTTTCTTGATAGAGAGAAGCTCGCGAATAAATTGTAGCAGGTGTCTTATATTCTATTTAATAGATATTTCTGTTCTTGCTCACAATCTGTTTGTATAACGTGATTAGAGTGAGCAATAGCGTTGGAATTTTAGTCTCTCCATCTCTAATTTCTATTTTAATGCTGGAAAAGAAAACTGTAGGTAAACATATAAGTTAGGCACCAAAAGACTTTGCTAAACTGACACAACTGCATGTACCTTGAGCCCAAGAAAAGCTTGTAGTGTTAGAATGTGTACCAAGAGTGCTTCATTAAATCAAAGATACTAAGAGCTTCCTTACAAATTCCATCTGTGCATATCCTACAGTTTGCATTCCATAATCGGTGTCCAAGTACGCCTATCAATTACATTTGCTTGAAATTTTCTTAAGACTGTTGTCGTGTTCATATGATTTATGAAATAATGCTTTTTATTCGACTTCATTCCTTATTAGTAGACAGTGTGAACTCATTCTTCTTCTGTAGCTTCATGTCTAGATGATTCTATAATTTACCTTCGTTTTCCCAGCCGATGAAGCCTAATACTTCTCTGAGAATTTTATACTTGCAAGATATAGTTTCCATTCTAATACAAGAACGCCTTTGATAATATTTGTTGCTTGCATTTTCTTCCTAAATTCATTTAGGCACTTTCTTGATAGAGAGAAGCTCGCGAATAAATTGTAGCAGGTGTCTTATATTCTATTTAATAGATATTTCTGTTCTTGCTCACAATCTGTTTGTATAACGTGATTAGAGTAAGCAATAGCGTTGGAATAAATTTTGATCAAAATTTGTAGTTTATGGCCATTATCATTGCTTCTGTCCACTGCAAAAACTGCTCTGACAATCTGCAATCCACAGTAATGATTCACACTTTCCGTCAAATCAAACCAACATTTCATGAAACAATTTAAGCTGTCTTCAGATATGGAGAGTGAGAGCGCAGTAAATGCAAATGTAATTTCTTTTCACATCCGTCTGCTTCATCAACGGACAGTGACAATGTTAATTGCTTTTCTTTCACGTGCTTTCCTTCCTCTACGAAAGTGTGTCCACCTCTCCCGTGATTTCCTCCCAGGTATTCATAGATCTTTTCTATCCAACTCGAATGACTCCCACTGTTATTTTTTTATTCAATAAAGCTGAAAGAAGAACTATAGATATAATTAATAACAGTTTAATACAGAGATTATTAAAAAAAGCATCATTAAATGAAATCAACAGCTGGGATATTACCATATAGTATTTGACTTCCACTGTTTCTGAATCTGATTTTAACTGTTTGGGTTGCTTCCATCATACACAATGGTAAAGACACTCAATTTCTATTTGTTACCAAAAGATATTGTGATTGTAGTTGTGTACCCTATTTTTGTGATTCTCTCTTCATTCTTTACGCGGATCTTTTTGTAGGATTCTACACTTCTTTCAACATGCTTTTTATCAAGATGTCCAAAAAGGCCCAAAACAAACCTGTTACCAATACTTGTGCATTCACATCATGAGTAGCTGAGCACTGATGTGGCATCACATGATTGGTTGTTTTTTAGATAAAAGGAATACATTTTGTTTAAGTTAAGATAGTCATTTCACAACTATTGAGCGTTATATAAACAACTACTATCACAACTATTGGGCATTATATAAACAACTACTATCTCAACTATTGAAACACGTTCAACTACTGGGTCCTCTCCCTTAAGTCATGTTTTATTGGTGGGCTAATGTGACATCACATAATTGATTACTTTTTAGATCTAACGAATACTTTTTGAAGATAATGTGAACACTTCTTGAGGTTAAGTTGAATATCATATGATATTTAAGTTTTTCATTAAAGGATCCATTTTTTTCAAATCATATACCTATTATAGGACTCCACTACATTATAGGGCCCTCTTCCCTATTGATAGATCTTTTCTATCCAATTGTAATTTCAGTTCAATTATTTTTTAATTTAATTTCAATGATTTGAATTAATTCAATAGTAGGCACAACTAAAGACGCTCAATTTCCATCTGACATTGGATAGATGATAGATTTATCTCCATGGAAACACCAAAACATTTTATTATTTAAAAAAATATAGTTTGATCATCTATTTAAGGAGCGGCTATCCAGCCCCAGGAATGCACTGGGGCATGGATGGCTATATCCATTCATCATTGAATGTCCTACAGTCAAACATATGACTAGACTGTACTGTACTGTCAACGCATAAATAACGTACATGCACTCCAAACGAAATATATTAAATTTAAAAAAAAATAATGTGATTAAGAAGTACATTTACACATAAGTTTATCATATGAAAAAAAAAAATAACATTAGGATTTACTATTATGATTATTCAATTATCACTTAGTGTAGAGAATCCATTGTATATGTAAAAGTACATGTAAAGATTGAATCCTGATTGGTTCATATATTATAATTTATATAGATCATATGTGGATTCTTGATTTAAATACATTGATCACGTATGGTTGATTTTGCAGAGGGGATAATTAATAGGGGATAATTAATTTTTACTTCAACAGGAGGAAGTTGTCCACAAGTGTGAACTATGAACCTCAATTGAGAGGTAACATAGAATATAATAGTTGATTACAAATTAAATAGATAGTGTCCATAGTGTAGTTGTAATGAGTTGGTTCATAATGTTCCTACTCACATCAAACAATGTATGTTAAATGGCCACATAATTGATCATTTGAAGTTTCACCAAAGGAAATAAAAAGAAGTTAGGATTTAAGTTGGGGTTAGGGTTAGGATACAACTAGAGTTAGGGTTAGGTTTCAATTAGGGTTAGAGACAATTAGGATTAGGGATAGGATGAAATTTAGGATACAATAAGGGTTCATAAGGGTTGGGTTCTAATAAGGGTTAGGCTTAGGGTTCAATTAGTATTACAGTGAGAATTAGGCTTGTCATTAGAATTAAGGTTAGTATAACAATTATCATCATGAATAGAGTTAGAATTAAATCTAGGAATAGAATTGGAATTAGGGTTACATTTCATGCTAAGATTAAAGTACAATTAAGGTTATGATTCAAAAAAATAACATTAGGATTTACTATTATGATTATTCAATTATCACTTAGTGTAGATCAATTAGAATTAGAGTTCACTTAGGGTTGTAAGATAAATAGATCAATTATAATTAGAGTTCAATTAGGGTTATCGCGAGTTTTCAATTAAGTTTAGGTTTCAATTAGGGTTAGAATCCAATTAGGCTTATTAGAGTGCAATTAAGATTATGATTATAATTGGGTTATGATTATGGTTATGTCTTAGTTAGGATGAGGGTTCAAATCAATTAGGATATGATAAGGGTTGATCTCTAATAAGGGTTAGGGTTAGCATTCAATTCGTATTAAAAGTCCAGTAGAATTTGGCTCATCATTAGAATTAAGGTTTTTATTCAAATTATAATCATGAATAGAGTTTGAGTTAAGGCTATAGTTAGAATTAGAATTAGGGGTAGATTTTAGGCTAAGATTAAAAGTCAATGAGGGTTATGGTTTAATTTGAATTGTGGTCCAATTAGGGTCATGGTTCAATTAGAATTAGAGTTCACTTAGGGTTGTAAGATAAATAGATCAATTAGAATTAGGCTCATCATTAGAATTAACGTTGGTATTTAAATCATAATCATTAAGAGAGTTTGAATTAGGGCAGGTTCTACAATAAATAGAGAAATTAGAATTAGGCTCGTCATTAAAACTAAGGTGAGAATTAAAATAATGAATAGAATTCACATTAAGGGTATGATGAGAATTAGAGTTAGGGTTAGATTTAAGGCTAAGATTAAAAGTCAAGCACGGTTATGGTTCAATTGCAATTATGGTTATGATTAATGTATAGCAACTTAAATAGATAAAGCTGTTATAATAAATGCACATCTAAAATCAATTTAAAATTATAAAATTGAATACAAAAAAAATATAATAAATTGATATTAAAAAAATAATGTGATTAAGAAGTACATTTACACATAAGTTTATCATATGAAAAATAAAATAAAATTAGGATTTACTATTATGATTATTCAATTATCACTTAGTGTTATGATTTACTATTAGAATTAGAATTAGGGTTACATTTAACGATCAGATTAACAACCAATTAGTGTTATGATTCAATTAGAGTTAGGGTTAGGTTTAAATTAGGGTTAGAGACAATTAGGAGTAGGGCTAGGATTAATTTTAGGATACGATAATGGTTCATAAGGGTTGAGTTCTAATACGAGTTAGGCTTAGCGTTCAATTACTATTGTAGTTACAATTACACTCGTCATTAAAATTAAGGTTAGTATGAAAATTATCATCAAGAATAGATTTAGAATTAAGTCTATAGTTAGAATTAGAATTAGGGTTTTTAACGCTAAGATTAACAACCAATTAGTGTTATGATTCAATTATAATTAGAGTTCAATTAGGGTTGTAAGATAAATAAATCAATTAGGGTTATAAAGAGTGTTCATGAACTCTTATTGCAACCCTAACTCTAACACGAATGCTAAGGCCTATGGGTCCACTATGAGATCACTATGCAAATAGAATTGTGCTTGTGTAACTAACGTGAATCTTTTTGTGCCTGCGCTTTAAGCAGACTGCACATAAGTCTATAGCTGGAAACGCTCGTTATCTACAATGTAAAAAGGAGCGAGATGCATTGACTAAAACCATAGAAGGAATGATGATGATGCAGGCATGGATCCTATCAAAAATCCATATAAGCACCCAATTGCTACAAAAAATGAACCTCAAACAAGAACCATTCCTATTGTAGCACTCAATCCATACCATAATAGATGGTCAATAAAGGCAAGAGTCATTAGAAAGGGTCAACTTCATCATTTTAACAATGCAAAAGGACATGGAAAAGTGTTTACTTTTGACTT
Source organism: Sequoia sempervirens (assembly GCA_007258455.2). Taxonomy (NCBI): domain Eukaryota; kingdom Viridiplantae; phylum Streptophyta; class Pinopsida; order Cupressales; family Cupressaceae; genus Sequoia; species Sequoia sempervirens. The sequence continues at coordinate 12,682 of VDFB02060593.1, forward strand.
GGTTGATTCAGATGGTGAGTAACATGTTTTAATGCAGTTGTAGAAAATTTTTATGATCGTATTGAAACTGGAAAAGTGTATCTTATCTCAAAAGGGAGACTCAAACCTGCACAAAAGAATTTTAACCAAATAAAAAATGAATGGGAAATCTTATTAGAAACAAATTTGACTGTTGAGTTGTGTTTGGAGGAGGATAGTTGTATACCAAAACAACAATTCCATTTTACATTGATAAGAGAAATTGAGAACATGAAAAGCAATTCTTTGGTTGATATGATTGGTGTTGTTCTCTCAATCGACACACCAAACACCATATTCAAAAAGAATGCCACACAAACTCAAAAAAGAACCCTTCAAATGAAAGACATGTCCAGTTGTATGGTGGAATTAACACTGTGGGGTGATTTCTGCAATAAGGAAGGTCAACAACTCCAAGAAATGTGCAATGCAGGAACCTTCCCGATTCTTGCAATAAAGGCTGGACGAATTAGTGATTTTGGTGGGAAATCAGTGGGAACAATTACTACAACCGAGCTCCTTATAAATCCAGATTTTCCTTTCTCACACCAATTGAGATTGTGGTTTGATACAGAAGGGAAAAATGTCCATTCTCATTCTATTACAAAGGAAATCTCATCTGCAATTGAAGAAAAAAATTAAAAAAGTATCTCACAAATACAAGATCAGGACCTTGCCAGCTCTGGTAAACCTTATTGGATAGTGATAATAGCTACCTTATCTTTCATTAAGGTAGACAATTTTTTTATACAGCATGCCCCTTGAAAATTGGAGATAGGTACTGCAAAAAGAAGGTAAACACTAATGAAAATGGTCAGTGGTATTGTGGAAGATGTGATAAAACTTTCCTTGAATGTGATTATAAATATATACTTCAATGCAAAGTGCAAGACCATACTTCATTCACTTGGATTACAGCTTTTGAAGAAGTGGCAGAAGAAATTATGGGTGTTACAGCAAAAGAATTAAACATTTTGAAGCATGAAAAACAGGATGATATTAAGTTCTCACACATTATACAAAAGGTCCTTTTCAACAGATACATATTTAAACTTCAAGTGAGAAAAGAGACTTATAATGATGAAGAAAGGATTAAATGCACAGTCATAAAAACAACCAAGTTTGATTATTCATCTAAGAGAAAAGCTTTATTAGACTCAATTGCAAAGCTATAGGTTTCATAATATTCAAATGCTTGAATGTATATATTGTTAACAATGCATTCAAACATTTGAAAAAAAAAAAAAAATAGTGGATATATATAAGTTAGTGAATGCCATTTTGTCATCGTGATATACTTCTTTGATGCTGTCAATACTAAATCTAATGATTCATGAACATTTTTTATTTAAAATTTATTGTTCTCTATTGATTATTGTTATATACAAGTTGGTATGATTTCAAATTTTAATGTCTACCCTTATATATAGGAATTGAAATAAACAATGACAAACAATAATGAAATCAAATTGATGTATTTTCAAACTCATATTAATGAAAATGTAAGCATTTAAAAAAAAAAAAAATAGGCATCTCGATAAAGATAACTCTCGGCGTGTTTTACATATATTATTAATTAATATAGGTATGCTAGTATAATTATTATTTAAAATATATAATTAATAAATTATTAATTTACGCGGAAGGCCTATCCAATTTGAAGTGAGCGCAGCTCACTTTATACATCCACGATGCAGCACATTCCAACAGGGTGGGAGATGATTAAATTCATCTGGGTGGTTGATTTTTTTTTCTGTTTTCATTCGCTGCTTTTCCCATTGACATTACACGATGACAAAGTACGAAAGGATTGCTGGTAAAGGATGCCATAATGTTAAAACCTAAATGTGCTTGTTATTAGGATTTTGGCCATAATTTTCATTTTTAAAAACGTACTTGAAACCTTCATCGAAACCTTATTTCACATGCAGCTCGCCAAATTGGAGAAGTACAACACTAAAAGTTTTTTTGTGGATTCCAATTGTTTGTTTTACAGCAATTTTTTGTTTGCTCACTTTTGCTCTCTATGGGCATTTCAAGTGAAAAAGCATTTCTCTAGTAATATGGTCTTCGTTACAAATAAGGATTGGTATTTTGCATTTTTACTTAGAAGTTAAAATAATTTTTTAAATTAAATAATATTTTATACAATAAAATTGTAAATGCTTTAGCACTACTTTTCCTCCACATTTATGAAATTTTCATATGATAAATAAAGTTTTGTATTTTCAGCGATAATTATAATCTTATATTTAATATTTTATACAATGTATTTTTAAAAAAAAATATTATAGTTATATATTTATAGTAGAAATTATTAAATAAAAATATAACAAATTATATGTATTACATATTAAATTATATATAGAATAATTATATTTATTATTATATATAATTTTGGATATAATAAAATTGAATTACTATTGAAGTGACTGGGATGAGGTCTCTCGAATGTGGCCTCACTGGTTCATAGCTCCAGTCAAAAGTGTTCACCTATCAAAAATAAATAAATAAATAAAATACATTGAATTACTATTATATTATATTTTTAATATAATATAACTTATTTAAGTATAAATTACATTATAATAATATACTTATATTTATTGTTATATATAAAATTTGATATAATATAAAATGTTTAAGTTGTGTTTCTATTTTTGTAAATGGATGCATAGATGGTTTGAAGCTGTTACTTCTTCATTGAGACCTTTGTTGCACAAAAAATATCATTTACTAAATAGTCTACCATTTGATCTCATGTATTGTACAAATGTATCCAAAAAATAGACCAAGCTTTTTCACAATTAACCTAATTGCAACTTTCCATTGACATTACACGATGACAAAGTACAAAAGTGACTGATCTACACTCTTTTCCCAAATCAATAATCCTATATTTTTATCACTAGACAAACAAATCCTATCTTATTTTCCATTGTCATATTCATGAAGGATTCTTCCACAAATCCTACAATAATAAGTGAAGATTTTGTGGAGGATTATCAATAATTCATCTTCATTAGATCCAACAAGAGCTTCCAAATTTGTTATAATAAAACTATGTAAATAGTCTCAAGTTCTGGTTAGTTAAACAACTACTCTCTTAAGGAAATCCTACATGTATTCAAGTAGATTTGGTTAAATAATTAAACAAATTGCAATTCAAGTCAACCAACTAATTCACCTGATCCACACAATTTTTTTTCTCAGTTCAATGTTCATTATGCCTTAAGACCTCCTGAGTCCCTCCTTCCACCGTTGAGGAGGAAAAACTAGCATAACACATCAATAATCTCAAAGCTCCTATACTATTTGATATTAATGAAACCATTACATACTACTAATACAAACCTTTGGAAGATGCAAATTAACTGCATGTCCAACACCTGTGACATCTAGGCCTCACGAGGCAACATCTGTAGCAACCTAAAAAAATTAATAACTAAGCAAATGCAACCATTAGAACCAACATAAATGTCTATGAAAGTAAATCATTTGAATTGCAAATTTCAACATTCACATGTATATGCTTTCAAAAGGGTTGAAGTTCATATTATAGGCTTTAGAAATTTCCAAGCAATTGCAATTTTTAGGTTTAAAGCCACATTCCACAACCTTTGCTGGCATCCTCCTTTCCCATGCCAAAATGAGAGCTTTGGAATAGGGTATGGACACCCATTGAAGCATAAAGGATAGAGGAAATTTGTCAAATATTTAGTCAAAATTTCCCTAGTAGACATGTATGCAAAAAATGGAAGCATTAACAAGGCACACAAATTGTTTGACAAAATACTTGAAAAAGATGTCATTTCATGGAACTTTCAACCAAATGCAATTGGAAAACCTGTAAAGCCATATTCCACAACCTTCACCAGTATCCTCTCTGCCTGTGCCAAAATGGGAGCTTTGCAAAAGCCTATGGAGTCATCAACATCTATCAAAACATCATGGAATAAATATTTTTCCAAATATTATAGTTGGAAATGATTTGGTAAACATGTTTGCAAAATTAGGAATCATAGAAAAGGCACATGAACTGTTTGAAAGAATGCCTCAAACAAAGGTTATCTCATGGAATGTAATGATTGCAGGATATGCACAAAATGGATTTTCTGAAATAGACGAACTTTATCCTAGCCCATTGAATCACGGGAGCCATGAGCTCTTCCACCATAGACCTCCCATCTCCTGATAGAAACTTTCCAAGATCATCTCTATGTACCTTCACACAAGTGTGTGATCTATCTCACCTTTGTCAAATTCTTCTTTTGTGAAATCTCTGTTGGAAAAGGCTCTTTCTTGTTCAAAGAGCCCCAAGTGATTTCCTTGAGACTCTGCTCCATCATCTCCTATCTTACATTGTAGTCTTGATCCTTTCAATAGATGAAAGATGAAGAAGGTCACAAATGGGTCGATTAGCTTCTCCAAAAATGTCACAACCATCTTGAAAGATAGGACTATGGAGAGACCTAATTGGGTGCTCTATTATCTCCCTTAAAATCCTCCCTGAATTAATATGCATGTATCACCCATTTGAAGCTTATGTCTTGCGAGATCAGTCTACACAACACCTAAACTCTCTAGGAATCTATGTGGCATGAAGCAAAGACTGAAGGGCTCTTGGCATAGGATTATTGTTATTGTTGTTTATCAATCTTTTCAATTGTAGTTAATATATTATGCTTGATAATGTGGTCATTATATTTTTTTAATGTTTTATACTCGACAATGTCATCATTAGAGATTTTTTTTGTAATGTATTGGTCGCAAAAGTTTTATTTTATATAACTAATATTAAGTGAGGTCCTTTACACATTAGATAATATCGGTGAGATATTTCATAATGATTTTTTGCTTTTAATTATGATATATAAATAAATCAAGGGGTTAAGGCTTAGGTGTTAATGGAATTATTATTATAATATTATATTTTATTTACAAATAATAAAAGTTAGATTTTCAGTTTATAGAGTAATGTATTATAGGAATTGTATATTACAATTTGTTTTTTGATTAGGTAATAGCTGCTAGGGGTAGCGCCCTTTATATTGATTTCAAATTGAATCTTATAATTTTAAATAAATATAATAAGAAAAATTGAATATGCATAATGGTTTTCTAGATATTAATGATGATTTTGATTTCTATGTAGTGTATCCATAACAATGGAAGTCACTTTGAAGTTATTACACCATACAATTTATTCAACGTAACCCATTACACACCTAAAGTGCAATAACTAGTATTAATTTTAAAATAATTATTTTTATAAATCAGATTAAGACTACAAATTGGGTCTCTAAATATAATTTTAGAGGCATTGTATATTCAAATATAATGTAAATGTTTATATTGAAGTATATTTTGCATAACTCTCTATATATACTATCATACATTTATTAAATATTAATATATATAAAATACGTCGAGAGTTATCTTGTCTCAAGGCACCTATTTTCATCAACTTATTCAAAACAATAGTAAATTGTCCATTTCTTATCACCGTTTCAATCAATCAAATAATATATGAGCAAAATAAATCAAGCGGAAAGACTCAATAGTGAAATAAAGCTAGAAAATACTCAATAGCACATTAGAGATTAAACACAAAGATGTTTAGTTGTCGTATGAGTTCCTCATAAAATTTGAATTGACTAGTTTTAATTATAATTTGATTTTCAATGCATATGTCCAATTTCTTCAAACGTGATGCAATTGTCAATTAAGATAAGATCAAATATTAAATTTATATATTTTCTTCACAAAGATATAAGATAAGGTAACCAAACCCTAGTTTTGATTATAGCGCATATTAAAAAAATGTATCCTTTCCAAGTTCCAAACCAAATGAGCCCTAACAAGTCTAACAGACTCAACTTGGGAGACTTTCCATCCCACTCAATAATAAAACAATTGCAAATAAAAAGCAATAAACCTTACAACTCCTTGAATCTTTGTTTAGTTTTACTACAACAACAGATTATAACAATGCAATTGGTTTCAACGGGACTAAAGCCAAATTTGTGATAGCTAAATTCAAGTGAATCCAAAAAATGTAAAGCCAAACCTATGAGAAATCCAACTCCGGGAGAATAAAGTCAAATCTACAACTACGACGTTTTGAAACGATTATGATCCAACAACCTCTTTTAATAGAGGTCTTCATGAATTCAAAGATAAGAACATCTAAAGAAAGTCATGAATAGAATGACATCTAGCAAATTCACCGATGGAAAATTCACCACCATGACAATTCACTGCACGAAAAATTAATTGCATGAATTTTTAGCAGTTAATTTTTTGTCGCGGTGAATTTTCCTGTGGTGAATTGTTGATGGTGAATTTTCCTTGGGTGAATTGCTAGCGGTGAATTTTCCTAGAGCCGAATAAAACATATTTAAAAATGCTTTAAAAATAAAGCAAAAAAAATAAAACTATTGAAAAATAAATAAAAATAAAATAAATACACTATTGAATTTTTTTATTTTTTTTAAATTACAAATAAATACATTGAAATTTCTTATAATTATAAAAAAAATATTTTTGTTACTACTATAAATAAATGTTCACTTTAATAAGTTCAAAATTTATTACATGACACTAAGTATTTAGTTTTAATTTATTTTAATAGGTTGAATTTGTGAATAAAACAACTTTAAAATTGCTTTAGAAACTTAAAAAATTATTAAATGACACTAAGTATTTAGCTTTAATTAAATTGATTTTAAAATCTAAAAAACAACATTACTGTCACTTGTGTAATACGCCTCTCGACATAACTCTCCATGTAATTATTTTTATTTTTCTTTAATTTATCTTTTTAACATTCAAAATAAAAATAAGGTATAAATATGTATTATAAAATAAAATAAATCTTTATAATTATAATATGAATGATGAAATACTATTGCAATGAGAAAAAATGATGAAAATAAGTATCTCAAAAAGGATAACTCTAATGTATTTTATATAAATAATAATATTATATAATACTAACTTATTATAATAATTACTCTAATTAAATTAATTATAATTATTAATATTAAATTTTAGTATTAATAATAATAAAAATGAAATTATTATAAAATTGATTATGATATAAAAATAAGTATTTTAGAGTAAATAAGATATCAAATCGGTTTTTAAATCTACTTTAAATCTACTTTAAATATGCTTGAAAAGGTGTCTACATACAATAAATGTAGTTATGGTAGCTGCATGTCATTTGAACATCAAATTCAAACTAAAGAGTTTTTCCTTACATTGAATTTTGCATATCTCTCTCTATAAAATAAATTTATCGTGTATAGGTCTTTATCTATAAAACATGCAACAAACTTATCGCTTTATATAATGATGCAGGCTTGCTAAGATGTGGGAAGAGTTGCAAGCTACGCTGGATGAACTATTTGCAACCCAATATAAAGCAAGAAAAGTTTTCCTCTTCTGAAGAATAAAAAATATTATTCTAGCATGACAAGCTTGGGAATACGTAATTATTGAATCCCTCCTATAATAATTATACATTAGAATACAAATCTCCAATAATTACTGATGGTAGCATCCTAGGAAATTGTTTTTGTTTAGGTAGTATGAAATCCTGAATAAATTTTGTGTAAAAATCCTAGAAAACTATTAATATAGATCTTTGGAATAGCGAAGCTACTACTAGGATGAACATACAATGACATAAAAATTACTCGCCTAAAGAGATGATCAAAAGATGTCTTCTACTCATGCATTAAATTTATACTTTTCCTCTCTCGAGGTCGAAGCGAAAATAGGAAGAATTTTGATGAATCTCGTTGCCATTGGCTATAACCAACTGGAGCATAATTTTTTAAGATCTGTGGCATCATATTTTGTGGGACAACAATAGGATGAAAAACTACCACCAAATAATTCTCTAGAGGTTTTATCCATGATAATGAACTGACATCATTTTCAACAAGCTTTAATGCTAACATTTGCAATAATAACTTTCTGCCAAGAGAAAATCAATCTGATTTGCTTCTCTCTTTGGTATCAAGTTCATCTAGTGGCTATGATGGAGCACCCTCAGATATTTCATCTTCTTCTGTGGTAAATACCAAAGTCTATGCAGCATCAAGTTCACAAAAGAAATGGCTTGGTTTTACAGAGTTTACAAATAACTTGAAGGAAACAATAGATACTCCAAAATCTAAGAATTTCATGACAAAGAATAGTGGAGATATATTCTGAACCTAGCCAATAATACATCTACAAAAATTGAATATCTAATCACCCACCAATGATAGGCTTCTTTCATTTGATTTATACTTACTATTATTGTGATCATGAACAATAATTCTATTTTTTCTTACGTATTCAATTCCCAGTAGCAGCTACTGTAATTGGATGTGGAGAAGTGGATGCTTAGTTGTAACTATCAAGATATCTAATTGAACAGAAAAACACACAGAGCTTCTACTCTGTTTCCTCAAAACAAAGGGATACAAATGCGGAATAAACTTGGAGACATGCAACTTTGATTTCTATTAAATAAGCTAGAAATGGAAAATACATGAAGGATAAAAACTTAAACTACCGAAAGCTAACTCTAAGCTAAAAATCACAATCTGCTGGGAGAAAACAACTACTCAACCAGTTTTAGATAACTTTAGGAGCTACTAGGAGCTCACTCAGCTGAGCTGTGCAGAGCTCTTCAGGAGCAATCTCTGCTCACACACAAAACAAATAGTTGTTGTTCAGGAGCTTTCAGAAGCTCACACAAAACATTCTCTTTCTACATTCTGCTGTTGAACAAAAAAAATCTTCTTCTTTCTACGGAGTCTTTTCTACTAACTCTTCTCTCCTGATAGAACAAATTGCCTTCATTCTTTTTGTCTTTAACTCATTCCCTCTCAATTTTGAATTCACCTACTCGCATTGAATTGGAATTCAAAAATTCCTAACTTCATTTACTTCTTCTGTAGTTTTTAGATGCACATTAGGAGCAAGTGGGGAAGGAAATCGCCAAAACAATCTTTCAGTTGCAGGCATCAAATGATCCTAATAGGTAGGTGGACAGGAAGAGGCTCAGGAGCATTTAATTTTACAACACTCCCCCTTGATCATGAGCCGACAATAGGATCAAATCAGATCCAAATCAACAATGCCCAATCTAGTTCTCAGGTGCTTGAAACTATCCTTGCTTAAAGGCTTGGTGAATATGTTTGCTAGCTGTTGCTCAAACCTGCAAAATTCTATTTTAATTTCACCATTCTCAACCAATTCTCTGATAAAATGATACCTAATTTCAATGTGCTTGCTTCTAAAATGAAACACAATATTTTTTGTCAAGGCTATTGATGAAACATTGTCACAAAAAATTATTAGTCCATCCTCTTGTTCTTCCTTCAAATCTTCCAAGATTCTTCTCAGCCAAATAGCTTGACATGTTGCTACATTTTCTGCTATATACTTAGCCTCTGTTGTAGATAAGAAAACAATAGATTGCTTCTTAGAAGCCCATGAGATGAATCCCGAACCCAAATGAAACACATAGCCTAATGTACTTTTCCTATCATCCAAACTTCCTACCCAATCACTATCTATGTAATCAACCAGCCCAAACTCTTTTGTTGTTGTGTACAAAATGCCATATCCTTTGGTGCCATTCACATACCTCAGGATTCTTTTACCCTCTTGCCAATGGGTGTCTCCTAGAGTTTCCATAAACCTAGAAATAAGACTCACACTGTGGATTATATTAGGCCTAGTTGCTATTAAATACATTAAGCTTCCAACTAAACTCTTAAATAGGGTAAGATCTACATTGCTGCTCCAATCTTCTTTGCTCAACTTTAGACCTATGGTTGTTGGTGTTGGGGCAAGCTTGCTTTCAAGCATTATAAATCTCTTCAAGATCTTATTTGCATATTTTTCTTGAGAGATAAATATACCATCATGGATTTATTTTACTTCTATGCCTAAAAAATATCTCAAAAGACCTAAATATGTCATTTCAAACACTCTTTTCATAGCCTCTTTGAAATCAGCAATGAGGAAGTCATCATCCCTAGTGAAAACTAAATCATCAACACACAAGACAACAATCAAAACCTTACCATTTGTTGCCTTGATGTAAAGAGTGGACTCACCATCACTTTTGCTAAAGCCATTGCTCATCAAATATGAGTCAATCCTGTTGTACCATGCCTGTGGAGCTTGCTTTAGCACATAAAGAGCCTTCTTCAGTCTATACACATTGTGTTCTTGACCCAGAACTTCATATTCAAATGGCTGCTCCACATAAACCTCTTCTTTTAAAACTCCATTAAGGAAGGCAGACTTCACATCCATTTGAAATACCTTTCACATGTGCTAGGTTGTGATTGCTATGACTTCCTGCATGGTTTCCATCCTTACAAAGGGTGCAAATATCTCATTGTAATCTCTCCAAAACTGTTGTTTGTACCCCTTGACAACTAATCTTGCCTTGTGTCGATCTATCATTCCTTTGGCATTGTACTTGGTCTTGTAGACCCATTTCACCCCAATAACTTGCTTGTTTGGAAGAAAATCAGTTAGCTCACATGTGTTGTTCCTTTCTATTGCATCTATCTCCTCATCCATGGCCTCACACCATTTCTCCTCTTTCACAGCTTCTTCAAAATAAATTGGATCACTATGAAAAAATAATGCAAAATTCACACTCTCATCAAATTCTTCATCATACCTTTGATTTTGGTAGATCTCCCTTAGACTCTTGGTCTTCTTTGGCATTAGGGAGGTGAGAGGTGGTTTTGAACTTTCACTAGGGTGTATGAAGTTGGGTACCAATTTTCTAGCCACTTTTGATTTTTTTTTACAAAACACACTCGTGTTATAACGCACTCGCGTTATTTCAAGTTAAAAAAAAAAAAAGAAAAAAGTAAAATTATTTTCCTTGGAATACCAACCCAAAGGTTGGAGGGCACTCCCAACAAGGCCAGTGACGTGTTTTTGCAAATTCTACAATTTTTCACATAATCAGGTATGTGCTCACCATCAAGATTGCATCTAGTTAAATATTGACAAAATTGAAAACATGGGTAATGTTAGGTTCTCTCTTAGCTATCCAACGATGTAATTTTTTTCACTTTTTGACAATGTTAAGCCTTTCATCCATAATTTCTTTTGTTTGTATGTTTGTTTTTTGCCAAAAGCAGTGTTTGGTGTTTTTTTTGTTATAAATTAACCGTTCAACAAAAATTTCAATAAATTACATTTTTCAGAAACTAGACTCCATTCTACAATTGTTAAAGGAAAAAAAAATCAATTGTTTTCAAAAAAAATTAGGGGGAGCATGGCCAAAATTCTACTTTTCAAGAAGGGCCCACTTAGAAAATTAGTAAAAAATCAAATATTCATTAAAAAATTATCAGAAAAATTGTGCATCAACTAGATGCTGTGAGCTAACTTCTGACTATAGCAATTTAAAAAATACTACAAAAAGTTCACTGTGCTCAGGTTGTACAAGAGTTGCTATGTTATATTTTTCTGACAAAAACAACACCAATTTGTGTACGTCCCTCTTTTGAACCCCTTAATCCCAACCATTTTCAAAATAAATTAGTAGTTTAGAAAGTAGATTCAGAGCACTTTGATCCTTTTTTTTGTTCCATCTCAAAATTTTGAGTGTAACTATCCTCAATTTCATGTCAAATCGCCTTTGTTGGACTTCTATTAATCAAATAAACAATCATTGCTACAACCTCTCCCCAATATTCAGTTGGGAGTCATTTTTCTTTCATCATGCTCCTTGCCATCTCCACGATGATCCGATTCTTTCTTTCAGCCACTCCATTTTGCTGCAGAGTATAACTGGATGTTAGCTCCTTCTTAATGCCATTTTGCTTGAAAAAAATTGCAAACAAATTAGAGGTATACTCTCCTCCTCAGTCTGACCTTAGGACCTTGATAAAACGTCTACTCTCATTTTTAGCCCAAGCCTTAAGCAACAAGAAATTATCAAAAGCTTTAGATTTATGTTGCAAAAAATAGATCCATGTCTTACTATTGTAATCATCAATAAGGGTTATAAAAAATCCACTTTTACCAATGGAAATGATTTGCATATGGCCTACCAAATTTGTGTGTACCAGCTCTAATGGTGCTCTTGCCCTTGTAGAGTTGTCTGATTGAAAGGGCTTCCTATGTCGCTTGCCCAAAATGTAAGCCTCACATCTAACAATAGGCTCTGCTATTCTTGGCAAACCATCAATCATTTTGTTCTTGGACAAAAGACTCAAACCAACATAGCCTAAATGTCCATACCTGAGATGATATAGCTTGGAGGGGTCTTGAATGGTGTTGTTGGGTGCTACTTGTTGTACTACTGTACATTTTCTATTCTTGAGAGGTGCAACAATGGACTGAGATGAGAAACACGTCTCAATCTTCAATGAAAACATCCAATTTTTTATCATTTGGACTTCTGCAAAAACCTTCATCCTCTCATTCTTTTCATAAATGATGCATTGACCCTTCTCCATCATCACTTTGTATCCATTTTGGATCAGCTGACCAACACTCATGAGGTTGTGCTTTAACCCAGGAGAAAAAAATACATTTGGTATCTCCTTCTCACCTTGCTTGTTGTGCTTCATGATAGATCCTCTTCCAACAACAAGAACTACTCCATTGTTCCCCATTCTTATTTCAGACTTTACATTTTTATCAATGAAAGAAAACAAACTTTCATTACTACTCATGTGGTTGTTGCAACCACTGTCCAAATACCAGACTTCGGGGCTGCCTTCTTCACCAATGTTGCACATGATAAAGTTTGTGGACTGGTTTCCTTCAGCCACATTCAATTCAACCACATTTACACTTTGTTTCGATTGATCTCTCTGCTTTTTCCAACATTCACTCACATAATTCTTGAACTTATGATAGTAGTAGCATTCAACATTGCTTTTGTCACTCATCATATTCAAACTACTATTCTTCTTGCCTCTTCAGGAGTTGGCCTAAGAGCTGCTTGCTCCCTCTTTGCTATTTTCTCATGCTGAGCTTTCTTCTCCAGCATTACCATGTCCAAATCTCCTTCTACCATGTTTGGAGTTGTTTCTAACTCTCCCCCTTCCTCTTTCATTCAACTGAGCTTTAAAAGCTTGCTCTTGGGAGGAACTTGTAGACCTATTTAGGCACTGCTCACGGGTTTGTAGAGAACCCATCAGCTCATCAATAGACAATGTTGAGAGATCTTTTGCCTCTTCAATGGAAATTACCACTACATCAAACTTCGTGGGTAAGCTCCTGAGAAATTTCTCCATAATCCTCTGATCATCTATGATCTCAACATTCACTCTCAACTGGTTTATCAAATCAGAGAGTCTTGTGTGCAAAATAGAAATGGACTCACTATCCTTAATTTCAAGATTCTTAAACTCTCTTCGAAGCATCTAGAGCTTCACCAATCTGACCTTGTTAGTTCCTTTGTAATAGGTTTGGAGGATTTACCAAGCTTCCTTTGCAGAGTTAGTTGTTGTTATTCTAGGAAAAATGGCCTCTGTCAAAGCCGCTTCAATCAGACTCAATGCCTTAGCATCTTTCCTCCTTAACTCCTTCAACCGGTTCTTCTGGTTGTTTGTGAGCATAGTATATGCTATTGGGTTAGTTACATCATTGAAACCACTAACCACAAACTCCCACAAATCATTGGAAACCATAATGGTCTTTATCTTCTTCACCCAACAATCATAGTTATGTCCATTAAATGACGGTGGCTGCTACCAGCTCTTTCCTTCATCTCTAGCCATGTCTCCTACATAGAAAAAACTCAATACCTAGATAAAGAAAATTCCCTAACTCACAAGGAAATGGGGCGTATGGCTCTGATACCATATCAAGATATCTGATTGAACAAAAAAACACACAGAGCTGCTACTTTTTTTCCTCAAAACAAAGGAGTACAAATTTGGAATAAACTTGGAGACATGCAACTTTGATTTCTATTAAATAAGATGGAAATGGAAAATACATGAAGGATAAAAAATTAAACTACTGAAAGCTAACTCTAAGCTACAAATCACAATCTGATGGGAGTAAACAACTACTCAACCAACTTTAGATAACTTTAGGAGCTACTAGGAGTTCACGGAGCTGAGCTACGTAGAGCTCTTTAGGAGCAATCTTTGCTCACACACAAAAGAAACAATTGCTACTATTCATGAGCTTTCAAAAGCTCACACAAAACATTCTCTGTCTATAGTCTGCTGCTGCATAGAAAAAAAATCTTCTTTCTACAGAGTCTCCTCTACCAACTCTTCTCTCCTGACAGAATAAACCGCCTTCATTATTTTTTTCTTTAACTCATTCCCTCTCAATTTTGAATTCACCTACCAGCATTGAATTGGAATTCAAAAATTCTTAACTTCATTTACTTCTTCTGTAGTTTTCAGATGCATGTCAAGAGAAAGTGGGGAAGGCAATCCCCAAAACAATCTTTTAGCTATAGGCATCAAATGGTCCTGACAGGTAGGTGGACGGGAAGAGGCTCAGGAGGATTTAATTTTCCAATAGTAACATCTACCTCAATGAATTTAGATGTGTGCCGAGAAATTATTGGTTTTCTCAAATGTGTTTGAGGTTTGTGAATATGATTTCTAATTAGAAATAACAATCACATTATTTCTTTTTGGTTTCTTCCGTAAAATAAAATTAATATCATCTAGAACTCATATATTGTTTTGTATTTCTATATACACATGATCTTTGTACTTATCCATATGTGTATTTACATCTATAGATAAACAAGATGTGTGGTGCAACAAAAGTCTCTAACAAATTTTTACATGTCTTTATCCTATTTATTCTAGTTTATAGAAAAGTTGTACAAAAATCTATATGCAAAATGGAAAATAGAAGAAAGGATCAAGTATTTGAGCATGTTTTAATAGTTGTGATAGCATTTGTTTATATAATGCTCAATATTTTTAACAATATTGGACCAATAGTTGTGACTTAAAAGTTGTTCATTTTTTATGATGACTACCCATAATTAAATGAAATGTATTCCTTAGATCTAAAAATCAACAAATCATGTGATGCCACATCAGCGCCCAATAAAACATGATGTGGATACACAAGTATCCGTCTCAATTTTGTTTAGACCTTTTTGGACACCTTGACAAAAAGCATGCTGATGTGGCATCATATTTGATGATGTGGCCCTGAAACCTTAGTTATAAGTAGAGAACTTGTCAAGTAAGCTACTGTAAAAAATTGGGAGTGATTTGAAATTTCCACATAAGATTTTGAGAAGCTTGAAATTAGGTTGTTCAACTACTGGATCCTCTCCCCTACATACTATTTTACAAAATACTCCAATAGAGTGCAATGACTGCTAAGCATGCACAAAATGTGTTTGTTTAGAGAACCTAACAAGATTTAAGCTACTCAATTGAACAAACAAATGCTGTATTATTGAAAAAGATATTAAAACCTTCATGCAAATGAAATTGACGATTAAAATTCCATCTCTACACCCTCTATGTGTTCTTTTATAATTGGTGTGCACCATGCCATGCATATACTACTATCACTATAAGTGATAAGATAACAAATCACAACTCACATGTGTTACAGTATATTATTTTATCTGTAAAAAATCAAAGAAATCAAATAAATGTTTGTTGCTTGCTAATTAATGAAACTATTGATGGATTGTTGAAAAAAGAAAAAGCTTAGATGCTTTGTATTGCAATTAGAATGGTATGAAAAATACACTATAATTAACTTAAATACAATATAGAATTCAAATAAGCTTATATTTTTAATTAAACCAATGGATAATATAAAACTCCTCTCTAAGTTAAAAGAGGTACTTAATTCTTAAGAAAGAAAAATCAAATTGACTCTTTATAGTATCTAATAATGTTTTCCTTGGTTCATGCTCATGTTCCCTTCCTTTTTAAAAAATTTGAAGAGACTCCATTCTAGATATCATAGTGAACTCTTGTGATAAAAAAAGATATTGTAAAATCATTTTTTTTTCTATCTAATACAATAAGAAAAACTAGTTGATTCTTTCAATTTGATAGCTTGATATACATATTTAGCTATTTATAGTGTAATAATCTCTACAATAGTTGTCATTACCTATGCATTTTTCAAAGTAATTTATTTTCAAAGAAGTCTTGAAAAGAATGAAATATAGTTAAAAATTAGAAAAATTATAGTCTCAAGAGTATCTCTTCAATTCCAAACTAGACATTGAA
>VDFB02060594.1:0-11622 GCA_007258455.2 Sequoia sempervirens
GTGAGGTAAAATAGTCATTTTAGCTTCGTTTTGGCTTTCGTTTTCATCATTTTGAGATTCTAACCCCCTAACATCACCTGTTTGTGAGTGTGTTCATGTTTTTTCTAACATTCATGCAACTTATTTCATGATTGATGAAGAATGGAGAATAAAACAACTAACGTTTTTCTTACAGGATGATTGGTTTATCTAATTTGTGTATCGTTTTCCTTATCATTTTCACTAATTAATCTAGGCACATAGTTTAATTAGGGGGTGTCAAATCTATTTTTTGTTGTGTTTGCAAGTCCATTGTGTCACCCAAGAGGGCACAACATCATCCGCACTTTCCCCTTGCACTTCGTGTGAGCCTGGGTAGTAGCCAAAAATGATTAGTGCTCTCTTTCTAGCAGGACTTGCTTGGGGATTTCATCACCCCAAGGGACGATCCCAACCATGTGTACCAATAGGCTATATAAAGGGGGGGGGATCCAAAGTTGTACCCAAATCCAATCATGTTGTGTTTGTGGAGGGTCGAAGCTAGGGTGATACCTAAATAGATGTGAAGAGTTGGTTTGAGCCCTTTAGTATCTCGTTGGGGTTCCCGACTCATGCTTGTTGATGGGTTGGTGTTCATGGTTGTGCCTCATGTACTGAGAGTATATAGAAGACTCCCTAGACACCTTGTTCATCCTAGATTAAGGACTATGTTGGCCATACCCTTTTAATACTAATCTTAGGATTGTGTTGCTTGAACTATTTTCTTCATGCGAAACCAGTGCATTACTGTTGATTCAAGTCAACCTTTACTTTCTACTTGCTATTTGTAGTCTTTTGGGTCCTTTGCCATAACTATTTTCACCTAAGTCAAGTTCAGTTTTGGTACAGAGGGGTGAACCTGCCCTATAGAGGGGCGTACCCTCCCTACAAAGGGGCAAACCTGCCCCACAGAGGGGCGTACCTACCCTGCAGAGGGGCGTACCCAACTTCTAGAGGGGTGTACCTACCCTATAGAGGGGTGTACCTGCCCTCCAAACAATCAATTTTTCCTTCTATTGAGTCAAACAAATTGTTTCTTAGGCAGGGCGTACCTGCCCTACAGAGGGGTGTACCTGGCCTCCAAATAGTCAAATTTTCCTTCTATTCAGTCAAACAACATGTTTCTTAGGTTGGGCAAACTTGCCCTATCTTTGGGCATACCTTCCATATAGAGGGGTGTACCTTCCCTATAGAGGGGCATACCTACCCTCCATAGGGGTGAACCTTCCCTCCAAACAACCTTTTTCATCATTCATTCAACCATTTTCAGCACTCGTTTGCACGTTTTGAATACTCATTTGCCCATTCTGAGCAAACGTCCCCCCATTCCAAACACCCTTTCATCATATTGAGCAATCATCCCCTCATTCAGAGAAGTCATCCCCTCATTCTGAGTGCCTGTTTACTTGATCCGAGCATCCGTTTCTACCTATTTTTTTCACTAAACAGGCAAACTTTCCTTTATCCTTTGGCGTACTTTCCCTCTAAAGGGGCGTACCTTCCCTAACTTGGGCAAACCTGCCCTCCAAATGACCCATTTCATTGTTTGTTCAACCATTTCCAACACTCGTTTGCACATTCTAAGTACTTGTTTGCCTATTCTGAGTAGTCTTCTCCCTATTTCAAATATCCATTCCCCATCCCAAGAATTCATTTCCTTGATCCAAGCAACCATCCCCTCATTAAGAGTACCCATTTACCTAAGCCAATCACCCATCTTCTACCTATCTTTCACCAACGGGCAAACTTGACCTATCCTTGGGTGTACCTTCCCTCTAAAGGGGCGAACCTGCCCTAACTTGGGAAAACCTACCCCCCAAATAGTCATTTTCACCCTTCGTTCAATCATTTCCATCACCCATTCACTCGTTCAGAAGGCCCGTCTCCTTAGTTTGATCATCCACCTTGTTTCTAGTCTTTGTCTCCTCGTTCCAAGCATCCATTCCCCATCCCAAACATTCATCTCCTCATTCCGAGCATTCATCCCTTGGATCTAAGTAGTTGTCTCCTTGATCCGAGTAGCCGTCCACCTATTTTGAGTATCCGTTCTCTACCTATCTTTCACCTAATATGCTTGGGCATACCTGCCCTCTAAAGGGGCATACCTACCTTGCAGAGGGGCCTACCTTCCCTCTAAAGGGGCATACCTATCTTGCAGAGGGGAATACCTACCCTCTAAAGGGGTGCACCTGCCATGCAGAGGGGAGTACCTACCCTCTAAAGGGTCGTACCTACCCTGCAGAGGGGCATACCTGCCCTAATTTGGGCAAACCCGCCCTCCAAACAACTATTTTCACCCTCTGATTCAGCCATTTCGAGCACCCATTTTCCTATCATCAACACTTTTTTGTAAGTCATTATTTCATCAACCAAACCACATAGGTGCTTCTTATAACATCATTAGAGTCCATATCTATCATCAAATCATCCATCCCAATCATCTAGACTTTGTTTTAGGGGTTTTGATTTTTATGCAGGAACTTCCAAAGGCCATAACTTTTGACTCGGGTGTCCGTTTGGGCTGAAATTTTATGGGTGGTTGCGTTATGAGGTGGCATGTGGGTTCCCAACAAGCATTTAGTTGGTTGGCCCCATTTTGACACATTTTTTGGGGCTTCAAACTTTCATCTTGACCCTCAAAATTGCAATTTATTGTTTTTTTTAGTTTTTGAAAAATCATTTTCGTTAATAACTCAAAATGCGTGTATCAAATTTGGGAGGTTAGTTGGAAATTCATCATACCTTAGTTTTAGGAAGTTTTTGGGATAAAAATGGACTCTTAGATATCCTTGTGTAGTTTCCTAAAATGGAAAAATTTGACAATTTTTGAAAACTGCCAAATCTGGAAAAATCTGATTGTTAGCATCTTATGTCCTCTAGTTAAAACACCTAAACTTGGTTTAGAATCAATACTATCATGTTATATGATCCAATCCCAATATGAGCTTTAGTCCATCTGCATTCTCCTAAGGTCATTTGTTCATCATCTGAATCATATAGGTACATCATCCAAAAGCATCTCTAGGTTACACATCCCTCATCGTTTTCTCAATCCAAATCCGCTGAACTTCATTTGAAGTTATTATCCAAATTGAACTAGGTTTCTAAATCTGATCGTCATCATCCAAATCTTCTTAGGATTTTCATCCATCCTGAGTCAGTCATCATCGTCGGCCTGATCAATCCACTTTCAATCTCAAGGTGGATTATGTGTTGCAATCATCTATCTATCCTTTAATCTAATCA
Organism: Sequoia sempervirens; assembly: GCA_007258455.2. NCBI lineage: Eukaryota > Viridiplantae > Streptophyta > Pinopsida > Cupressales > Cupressaceae > Sequoia > Sequoia sempervirens. The sequence goes on from VDFB02060594.1 coordinate 3,265, forward strand.
ATCAACATCCTAAGTCACCTAGGGTAATCTCTGGATGGGGTTTAGAATACCTTTCATCATCCTATATGATCCATAATTTGATCTTATCTATCATCTCATCGATTGATCTTATCCGATTTAACCCCAACCACATCCCTATCCAATCATTTTTGGCCCAATCAATCTACTTCCATCTCAAAGTAGATTCAGTGTCGTAGTCATCCTTTGATAATCAAATCCGATCATCAGAATCAATCCCATCACATCATTCAATCATCTTAATCTGAGCTTTAATCCAATCCCGATCTGACCTTGACCTAAATCCTGATTTGAGCTTTAGTCCATTTCCATCCAAAATATTTGATCCATCTTATTTATCCTTTCATCATCATGAATCCTTATCCTCCATCAATAGTAATCAAGGGAAACCCTAATTATGTCGACGATGATAACGAGAGTATTGTTGATCATGAGGTATATGACATAGATCCCATTGACGCTATCATTGCTAGCAAGCTTTCCCCAACTGCTTTCCAAAATCTAATCACCCCTTCGAGTTATCTGGTTACATCTTCATCCATGCCTAATAATGCTCCTTATGACAAGGGATATTCACTATCTTCCACGTCCGCATATTCGTCATGTCCTTCATCTACACCTTCCTCTTATCCAACACCTGCATCCCCTTATCCTAATCCATCATCCCAATATTCCTATCCTAATCTACCATCCCAATCTTCCCATCCTAGTCTACCACCCCAATACTCCTATTACAATCCCTCATCCACACTATCCTAATCCTCCATACCAATCAACCTATCCTAATCCAACATCCACACCCTTTTATCTTAATCCTACACCCCCATCAACTTACCCTAATCCACCATCTCAATACCCTTACTAAAATCCACCAGCCGTATCCTCTTGTCCTAATCCACACTCCATGTCCTCCTATCTTATTTCACAATTCCAATATCCCTACCTTAATCCTCCATCCAATCCTAACCCTCCATCTACTCCCAGTCCTATATCCAATCCCATTCCTCCATCTAATCCTAGTCCACTACTCCATAATCCCAATCCTTCACCAATCCCTAATCGTTTATGTATGCTCATCACCTTAGCCAAGCCTAGAGTATGCAAGTTTCTCACTCCAAAAGTTCTCCAAGGACTTATGAAAAAGAAGACATCCCCAACTCCACATCATGAAGTCATGGAACCATGCTATCCCAATCCATCATTCATGGTCATTAGTGATGAGACTTCTCTCCATCCAACACCTATCATTGTTGTTACCAACCCTACCACCATTCAAACCATTGAAACCATCACCAAATCCATCAAACCCTCATCTCCTATTCTAAGAGCCCCTGAACCCATTGAAGAAACCTAAATCCAACCCACTTCTCCCACTCCTAGTATCATTTAAATCCATTCCCATGAATTCCTTGAATCTCCCATCCTTCTATCTCCCCCACTTGAGGAGTCCCTCCAACACTCCATCATCATGCCACCCACACAAGATGAGTCATACCAAGAGCCTTTTCCAAAGCATACCAGCATATCCCCTTCTCCACATCAAGATCTTATCGTCCCATCTAGTCCATCTCAAGATCACAATCCTCCATCCACTCCACCCCATGATTCCCTTGACACTCAAGATCCAACCGCTCCATCTCATGAGCCCTTATCTCCATCTCCATTGCATGATCCCTTATCGCCTACCGTCACAAATCTAGATCCTATCATATCACCTAATCCCTCTTCTGATACCACCCATCCATATGCTATTATCCCATCATCTCCATCTCATGATCCTCCATCATTGCCTAAACCTACTATCCCTGCACCACTTTTATATCCCCTTGGTACTCTCACATTCTTCCATGGTGGTTTCCTTGCAGAAGAGAAAAAAACATATATACCACCCATCATCCTCTTCCTAATAATGGACTCACATCATTCTTCCAGAATAACAAAAATCCCATCATGGATCAAATGCTCAAGAACATGAGCTATCAAGGAAAAGGTTTAGGCCTTCATGAGCAAGGTATTTTAGAGCCCATCCAGATCAAAGAACAAATCTGTATGCAAGGTCTTGGATGTATCTCTCAAGACTCACAATCTAAAGATGTTGGTACAACCTCTATACATCCTCAACGAGCCTCTTCCAAAAGAAATATAGGCTCTTCCCATCACTCCACTAGATCATTTGCTGCCATCCCTCCTCCATCGTATCGCCTCAAAAAAAAATCCATATTTCTCCATCTGATCCATCCATTTTGGGTCCTTACATCCCTCCATTCACCATCTCCCATCCTTTATCTACTCCATCCATTCTAGTTCCTTATGTCCCTCCACCCACCATCACACTTCCTCTAGGTCCTACATCTATTTTGGGCCCTTATATCCCAAAATCACCTCCTCCATCTCGTCCTATTCATCCTTTCATCGATCCAACACCTATCCATGTCACCCATCATAAACATCCCACTCTCATGTTCCCTAATCAGGATCAACAAAGGCAGGTACCCACACATCCTCCATCCACATATCATCCTCAAAATCCTACCTCCATCACTCCATTCATATTTTCTCCATCTCATTCATCAACTAGCACCCATCCCATTGCTATTAAAAGTACTTTGGATGCCAAAGAAAAAATGCATACATCTAAACATCCACATGAATCTAAAGCTCCCCAAGTCCCCTCTAAAGGACATGGTGAAGAAAAGAAAAATCAAATCCAAAATCCAAATCAAATCCATAGGCCACAAAGGCCCACCAAAGCAAAAATCAAAACCATGTGGATCCCAAAGAAAAAAGATGAAATACCTTCAAATGAGAAATGCATAACAACATCCAAAGTTGCTAATCCAAAATCTAATCATACACCCCTTTCATCTGCTAAATCTGTTTTGGGTCCTTATGTCTCAAAATTCACTATCCCATCTCCTCCATTATCCCCACATTCTCCATCCATTAATCCTCCTATCCTTTCACATACACGACCATATATGCCAATGTTGGTCCTGAACACATCTCCTCATCACACATCCACCCCATCATTCCATACATACACTTTCCAACATCCCATCCACTATCCTGCATATCTCCCCCATCAAATCCCTTTAATCCATTTTCTTGCATAATATGTTTATTCTAATAAGGGTGTACCGACATCCAATAGTCGTTTCAAAAATGGGCTCTTAATACTTCGTATGGAATTTTATGCTTGAGTCCTTCATCCATCTCTTTATCGCATGTATTCCACATCCACTTATCTTCCTCCCTATCCTTATCCATCTCCATCGCATTCTATCCAAAAATCAAAAAAGTCAAGAAAATCCAAAAAAGTCAAAATATCAAAAAATAATAAAAAAAAGAGTAAAGAGAAATAATTCGTCCAATGGTGAAAACTTGGCAAACAAGATAAGTACCATGATGAAAACCTGGAAAATAGGCATCATGCGTAAATCTACCATCCAATTTCCTTCTACAGTTGGGGGCAACTGCATCCCCTTCAACCATATCCTCCATCCCCCCTACCATCCACATCTTATCTGCCAAATCCCATTTATCCCAATCCCTCCATCCTCCTTGTGATCTTGATATCAATAGGGGAAAACATGTAAACATGCTTTGGACACCTCTTGGCATACATTCCCCTCATCTACACACTATCCTAATCCTTATTTGCATCCATCTATCCTCTTTGTCCATTTGTCATGCTACCATTAATATCCCTTCCTTATTTGTGCATCCTATCCATATCCATCTCACTCCCTTATTTTCCTATCCTTTTATCTTCCCTCCCTCCTGCCTCATTATACATGACATATCTAGAGTGGGGGCACCTCCTTCTCTGTGACATAATTCCTTGGAGACATCATTCATCCAAACCATCCCTTCCATCTCCCCATCCTTAACTTCCCACCTATCCTTATCTCCTTACCAATCCAAAAAATATCTTTCATCTCCCCATCCTTATCTTCCCATTTATCCAAACAATCCCCTCCATCTCCCTATCCTTACCTCCCTATCTATTTATCCCTATTCTCATCCCATCTCCTAATCCCTTGTCATTGGTATCTAGCTATAGGCTTCTCCCCATGTAATCCAATGCATTCTATCTCATCATCATCATTCCCCTTTCTTTCAAACATCTTTCCAATCTCCTATCCCTTTTCATCACTTATCTCTTCATCATATCATCATCCCCATTCATATTTTGCTGAGTTAGATAACTATCCCATCCTTGAGCTTCATTTGATCACCATCATCCTATCCTATCCAACTAGGTCTATCCTATCTCATTGTATTGGTCCCATCATTTTATCCCCTTATCTAGGGTTATGTCATCATCCTTTATCCATCGTTTGTCTTTGGCCTTTTGTCAAGCTACATTGCCCCTGCGCTTTCACGTAGGCAAGGTTGATCATTTGATCTACCCTCGAGGCTCCTTTTGTCCATCCTATCATTGTTATCTATCAATGAGGTCTCCATCATCCTCTTACCTCTTTTATCCATGGCCAGTCATCCACCTTTTATCGAACTATAAGGGCTCTGCGCTTTCACGTAGGCAAGGCTAATCTTTGATTAGCCCCTGAGCCCCTAGGTCTTTAGGGTGTCTCAGTCTCATGTCTTGTCTCTCTTGTGTCGTGCCATCAAGTTATGCCCTTATCTAGCTAGTTCTTAACAAACGAGATCCACTAGTTTCATGAGATCCAATCAGCTTCGAGTATCCTGCGTCATATCGATCTTTTAGTTTAGTATCCATCTTTGGTATCAATAGGATGCATCCTTCCTAATAGACCTGATCAATCCCATCCATCCTCTTGATCCTATGGCAAAGGATGTTTGAAATTGATTGCAATCTTTTGATGCTTTTGGATTTTGTTTATCATTTGAGCTCCCTATCATCACTTGTCATGGTTGCCTTGATCCATCATATCACGGTGTGCTTTGACTGGTAAACATAGGGGCATATCTTGATCTTTTCTTTGTTGTTGTCTTCTCAGTTGTCCCATGTAGTACCCACCAAGACTCCTACGGTCTTGTTACGCTGGGGCATCCTTTTGTGCTTGTGGTTATCCCAATACCTAGCCCGACCAAGGTCTTCACGACTTTGGGGTGTTGGGATAGCCTTCTTGTCTACTGTTTTTGTTTTATGCATTAGACACAAATAGGCCTTGGTTCTTCATACCCTAATGTATTGTGTCTTATACTATAGCAAAAATTAGTGCTCTCAAAATAGAAAATTGTAGTAGGATTGCATTTCATCTCCCATTCCATCCTCTCATCTATCAAAAATCCCCCCCATCCATTCATCCTTCATCAATATCCCTCCCCTATCCATCCAATCTCTTATCATCATCTCTTCAATCTTCTTAGAATAATATAGATTGGTTATTCTAAGCATCTTATCCCCCATCATTTTTATTCCTTTCATTCCTCTTGCATCCCAATCCAATCCTCATCAATTCAATCTCACACAAATCATCACATCCTTGGTCTTGTTCCCAGCCTTGCTACAAGCCTTGATCCAATCATCACCATCCTCATCATCATCGGGATGTATCCTTCCCTATCCTTTAGTGTTGTTTTGGGATGTATCCTTCCCTCCTCAACAAACCTTTTTATCAGGATGTATCCTTCCCTATCCTCGTGTTGTTTTGGGATGTATCCTTCCCTCATCAACAACACTTTCATCATCATCAAGATATATCTTTCCCTATCCTCGTGTTGTTTCGGGATATCTCATTCCCTCATTGATAACACTCTATCTATCATCCACCCATTTTGGCTTGTAGCTTAACTAGGGCAACATCCCATTTGTCCTTAAATCCATTTGTGCTTCATCTATCTCCTATCATTTATCATACTCTCTTATTCATCACTTTGCATCATCTCCCTCACCTCCTCTCGCATCACATCATCCATTTCAAGAGCACACCCATGTTCTATTGAACCCAAATGTCCTCTCAAGGGGGCATCCTCAATCCCTAACCTTCAGCGACACTCCCATCATCTTCCTTCCTAGTCACTCATTTGAATGACTGGGGCATCTTTTCCAACCTAACCATCTTCTTTTGGGTTATGTGTTTTAATATTCTTTGAAATGATGCTACTCTGTAATACCATCTCAAAGAGGGGAAAAATGTAGACACCTAAATTTGGACACTTAAATTTGTCCAAATTTGTCCCTTTTTGTCAAAACATCCCCTTATCCACGTTAATTAAGTAATATCGCTATTATCTAATTAATACCCTTAATTCTCCTAAATCCCTAAGGTATCTAGTTAAATAATTAAATACCTTACCCTCTTTAATCCCCCTTTCATCAAATGAATTAAATAAATATGACATTTATTTAATTCCTCACATGTCACATCCTTTTCTTAATCTTAATCAACCTCCTAATCTCATCATTAGGGATGTGCACATGTTTAATCCTTGATTAGGATGTGTCACATCCTCCAACTTTTGTAAGTTGGCTTCTAATCTTCATTAACCCCTAATTATCTTCTAATCATTGATTACCTAATCCAATCAGCATCTTGGTCAACTCTCCCCATCCCCCAAGAAATTTTAATTCCTTTTTGTCTTCCCTATGTGAATTATTAATTCACTTTTATTCCTCCAAGGAATCTTCTCTTTCCCATGCAAGTTCTAGAACCTTTGACTTGTCACATCACTCACATGTGTCAAAGTCTTCTAGAATCTTTGACTTGTCACATCACTCACATGTGGGTAAGTACTTATCTTTTTAAGCACCTTGTCTTATCCAAGGTACTTCTCACCTCTCTTTTTGGGAACCTTGTCTTATCCACGAGATCTCCCAATCATGTGAATTTTAAATTCACTTTTATTCATCCAAGATTCTCCTCTTCCCTATGTGATCATTGAGAGGTCACATCATCCTTATTCTAAGGTACTTACAAGTACCTTCCCATCACATGTCACCTTCCACCTCATGTGTCCTTATCCATCTTTCCCATGGTGGCAAGATCTCAACCATCTGTTTCCCTAAGGCTTCTCTCCATAAAATGAAATATTATTCTTTCATTCTTATTCATAACCTATCTCATCTCAAGCTCTTCAAGCACTCAACTTTCATCCTCCATTATTGCACATTTTCAAGCTTCCATTGTAGACATCTCTTACATCCATCAAACTACCCACTTTTCTCATTTGAATCCTCATCTTGCATAGATAATTTTGCATCCATTTTCATCATGTCTTGCCATTGAAGGAGCACACATAATAAAGAATCTAGGGCCAACCAAAGGATCAATCCAAGACAAGGTACAATCAACTTCTCTTTTATCTTTCTTCTTTTTGGATTCAACTAGGATTATCTTAAGGTTTTAGTGTTGTTTTCCTTCGTTTTGCATGTTGTTTTACATCACTTAGAGTAGGTCAAGATCACTGGTTCATAGTAGCAATAGTATAAAGAACATTGATCAACTAAGGATTTAAGATTATCTCCACAAAATAGGAATACAAGAGTGTCCACATGGTAAATGCTCTATCTCTCCAAAATTCATGGGTAAGCAACCTTTGCATTTTCCTAGTACATAGGAACAAATATTAAATACATAGTTCACTCCAAAGTGAAACTAAGGAAGTATTAGCACAACAATATAATATCCCCCATAATGTTGACTAGGGAGAGGCATGAAAGTCCACTGAAATTGTGTCTCACCATGTAGTGCATGAAGGAGAAGAAAAACATTTAAAAGTGCACAAGAAAGTACCTACAACTAGAAATGGTGTGCAAAAACAAAAGCACACACACATGAAGCAAGAATCACTAGGATTTTTTGTTGCCATGGAGAGACTCTTAAAAAATGTGTGATGGAAAATAACTAAGGAACTACACAACCCCATATGACACTTTATAATACAATGTGAGTACAAATATGGCATAACAAGATGTACAAAATCCCCAAAAGCAAATACAATAGTGTGACACTTTATCTAAATGTGTCTACAAATAAGAATGTGCTTAAAAAAGATGTTCAAATGCCCAAAAAGGACAAAATATTGGTGTCTTCTTGATCCTAATCATTGTCTTGTTTTTAGAGGAGGTTCTTCAGTTTCAACATTATAGTAGTCATCTTTTGAAAAAAATTTGCAGCTTCTTCATGCTTCAGTGATTTTCTTCATGTTTCAATTCTTTTTGAGACATTGTTTTGGAGGCTTCTGAGTCCTTAATCTTGTATTTATCTCTTTTGGATAGGTTTTTTCTTCCATGAGATTTTTCTCCTTTTATTTTTTGTGAGATTATCTGTACATGGTACTTCATCAAGCCTTGTTGTTGGGACCCATTTTTTTCATCTTTGCATTAGTTTTTTCCTCCCTAAGTTTCACTTA
>VDFB02060595.1:0-11351 GCA_007258455.2 Sequoia sempervirens
GAGACAATCGCACTCCTCAAGTACAAACTTATCATAAAAAACATCATCACTTTTACCAACATTTATCCTTACATTTTTATCTTCATGTATAACTACATCTATGCTATCCTCATGCAAAAAATTAGAGACAACTTCAAAACTAGAACAAGAGACATGTTAAGGTAGAAATCAAACAAGTAGTTTCTTTTTCATCACTTACATCACCATCATATGCATTCCCAACACAATCAACTACTTGAACTAATTCATCTGATGAATCTCTTGCATACATATCTTCTTCTCTATCCATACTACTACAACAATCAATAGTGTCATATCCCATACTATAAAACTAGAAATCATCATTGATTTTATCATTACAAAACTCCATGGATGATTGCTCTAGCTGAAGATCACTACACACTCTATCACCTTCATATGATATAGAGTTGGCTTTCTATTACACAACTTCAAAATCAATAAATACATGATTTCATATATCAATTTCATTACATCATGCCTTATATCTTGGGTTGTTTAGTGACAAAACCTTCATCTTGCACATACTTCCTTTATGGGTTGCTCAAAAGCAAGATTCACCATAGCTAAGTCATTGAGTGTTGCTTTCTCTGTCCCAAACTTACATTAGCAGAAGCCTAGAAAAATTACTATCACAATTCATCTAGGGAAACTAATTTCACACTTTCTATCATTTCTCCTATCACTAAAAGCAGCTAATGTATATAAAGTTAACACTATGATGCTTCATATTGGTTAGCATGGTACTTATACTTGGTTCCAAGTCTTTCAAAAAAAAACCAATACACATTGATTCATCATTTTTGTCCTATCTGGTATGCAAAACAAATATTTCATGGATCTATCATAAAATCATAAGGTGAAAAAAAAATTCAACCAAAGTTCACATTCAGCTATTTCAAAATTTCTTGACTATGCACAATCCTACTATCGGATAAAATTCATTATTCACTTCACCAAATTGATCCATGTGAAAAAATAGAATACATAAGAAGATAATAAAACCAATCCCAAGCATTATTTTCTAAAGTTCTTACAAAAAAATCATGACAACATCTTCCTCTACTATCTGATGTTTCACCATCAAATTGGTGAAAACCTGTAGATGTTTTGTTGTTGAATTTTAATAACCTCCTCTAAACTTAGGTAGGTATAGGAACATAATGTGAATAACCCTAAAATTTACTGAAATTCAAAGAGTTATATCTTTTAGTAGAGAACACTTTTCTTTGAGGTTATGACTATAGTTTAGTCATGGTAGAATAGCTTGGAGAGAGGGAACCAAATTGTCTATACATTTTTACAAAAGAAGATCTATCCCTCTATAACTATCTCATTTAGAATATCCCACTTTTTCAACTCCCTTTTCTACTAGTTCCTTAGAGCACTAAATAAGGGATAATATTTACTATAACTTTATTGTTGACCTTCATACAAAATATTGCAATTGAAAAATACCTTAAAACTATTGTAACCAAACTCTTCTGATGATGTAAAATTTTGTTGTAGAGTTACCACCTCTTAAAAGAGGACAAGATCTCCAAGCAACAACAAGATCCTTCCAAGATCTAGGTTATTTCTAAGTTCTCTCCACCAATTGAGTAGCAGACTTCAAGAACACACCAAAAATGTTGCAACATGTCCCTTTAAGTATGAAGGTCCTTGGCTCATTTGAATCTTCTTCAATGTGTGATTCTTTGTTTTCCCCAACATAGTCACCAATCTGTTAGTGTTTTTTCCTACTGAATCCTAAAAATTATCTAAAGGACAACCAAATTTTATGCTTAAGGACTTCAAGATTAGGGGCCAATGAATGAGATATGAATTTAACACTTTTCTCCCGTACACTTTAGGTTCTATAGGACCTAGGTGGGTATCCCTATATGACATTGGATGCATACAAGCAACTATGGTTTTATCATAGTGTGTAGTAGATAAGCTTCATATAGGTGAAAAGTGCTTGTAGGGCTAATCATGCCCCTTTTTCTCTTTTAATTTCAGGTATGAAGCAGGAAACAAGAAAGAAAATCTAAACTAATAAAGCAGGGAATTTTTTTTAAATATAAAGCTTGTTTTTGAGGATGGGGGAGGAAAAATCATGCAAGACTAGTGCTTGCCTTTGGCTATAGAGTCATATGTTATACATTTTATGATGAAAAAAATCATATCTTGGGGGTCTTCTGAATAGATAATCACCTTGTGATAACCTGACCTACACAAGCCTATTATACAACTCTACTTATAAATTCATTTGAAAAGAAAATATCTTCATTACTCTTTATGAAAGCATTTACATCACTCCTTGAATGACAAAAAATAGATAAATAGTTCAAACAACAAATGTGTTCGAAGAACCTAAAATAACCATGCTATTAAGATTCAAAATAAATTACATTTTAGATATGGAGACAACTATATACCAACATATATTCATTTATGCCACATTTACAAGATACAAAGGTAGTGTCACATAATGGCTTACAAACATAGATCTTGACCTTTCAGCATTACACCTTCTGTATATATCACTTGCCTTACCAATACACAAAACCTACTTAGTGAGAAATAACCTCAATACCCTTACAAAAACAATATAACTTACCTTTATAGTTGAGGCATAACTCAAAAAACATGACTAGCAACAAACCCTAACCCATCTAGGGTTCACCTATGATTACAAAATATCTTCCCAAGAGTAAAATTTAGCCATGCCTAAGAAGATATCCATCATTAATGATCCTGACATCCATGCTAGGCTCCCATATTAATGAGATCTAATAAAAAGGATGTGGATGACACATAGAAATGCATGGGAATCACTCCATATTAATGGGAATAGTAGAAACACCATTTAAGATCATCCCTGTCCTTCAAAAATTAAATCTAGTAGATGAGGAAGTAGATGCAATATTAATGGTGCCATCGACAAAAAACACACCAATCACAAGTATTATCAGGCCTTCAGGCTTGAAATTAAATCTTGTCAAAGAATTAAATGGTCCACCAGGCCCAAAACACTATTTTCAAAGATCGGTCTTTGACATTTCTTTATACCTCACACCCATCGGCATTGACACTTCGAACATCACATGTCAAGGTTGCTTTATGTAGCATGTAGAAAGGCATCGAGCGTCAAAGATCAGGCTTCAAGTTCACCACTTGTCATAGAACCAAGGCAAGGTGTAGGAGGGAATGTCGACACTCAATATCCAAAAGAAGCCATCATATGTCAGGGGTTAGGGAAGTGGCTTACTGATTATCACAAAGTGGTAATAGGGCAGAAATAAATGTGAGACACGAAGTCTAAAAACTGGTTTTCGGAGGTCAGGGTTGAGAAGAATGATTACCAATTCACAAGGAAAGGAGGAAGGGGTAAAGAGGAAGCCTGATCCCTGATGCCTAAAAGGTTGACACTTAATTTCCTTTTGAAGAGAATTTTAGGGTTCAGGGATCAGAAGGGTTGACTACTTCTTAACTTAACAAAGGTATGAAGTAAGAGGTAAGGCCAAATCTTGATCCTTGAAACATCAATACTTAGTTGATTTTTAGAAGAAAGAGAAGGTGGTATAGGGTAAAGGTTAAGCTCGAGGGGTGAAACCTAAAATGTCTAGGAAAGATAGAAAGAAGGGGAAAATAAGAAGGGGATCAAGAGTGACAGAGAAGGGACATGGAGAAGAATGCAAGCTAAATATTGAAAAACTAAAAAATTCACATAACCAATTTTAGGATTTTCCAATGAGGAATTTATTTTAGACTAGCAATGGAATAAGGAAAATTACTAGAGGCACACAAGTATGACACACCATTAGGATTTCTTAGATTGGTTATAACTAATGAGCATCACAAGGGGGTGACATAAGCTTAAAATAGTGCCACCAGGCTTCTCATCTTTGCAACCAAAAATCTCCCAATCATCTAGTAACATTGCCTAATCATCTAGTGACATTGCAACTAGTTTGGATCTAGATACTAAATCCCATAGATCTCAAATATATAATTAAATCCTTCATCTTGATTTCCACAACTCAAAGTTAGTGTAGCTATACTTTTCCACCTTAAGTCTATACAAGTTTACCATCTTGCTTGAATCAAAGATCTTAAGTACAAATGCTTTTTCCCAAACTATGATTAGTAGAAAAATATTTCTACCTATTGACTAAGACCTAATTTTATTGGCCTTTGCTACCAAATAAAATAAAGATAAGATCAAAAATTCCTATACTAATATAATAATAGAGATGAATAAAAAATATGATCTATAATAATTCCAAAAAATAAACAATAAAATTTAAAATCATTCACCATAAAATAATTTTGTATCCTAGAAGAATGTTTTTAGGAAAACCTAGCCTCCAAAATCTAAACAATGTACTAATTAGTAACAAGTTCAATTATAATATAGTTTTGGAAAAAAGACTTGATAGGAGACAATATTAACAATTAAATCTAGAGGAATGTTGACAACAAAGAAATCCCTAGAAAATACACTATGCCAACTCCATACCAAGCACCGATAAATAGAGAAAGTAGTACATGAAACTGCCAAATAGAAATACAATAACTATGACCTAATACCACCCCAAAGTGGCACCCAAATCCAAAGAGGATTCCTTGTGCTACGTATAGCATATTGATTACACCTATCAAAAGAATATGGCATAGCATGCCATAGTTATCCTCCCAACTTGGGTGTTTCAATATATCTTATCCAAGACCTTAATATAGATTATTTTTGAGATAAATAATTACATTTCAATTTTTTTTGAATATTTTTGGTTAACATGTGTAACTCCCTCTTACATCTCTCTTACGTGTTATAGACACTTATGTTTTTTATGTGGGGATAACTTTTGATGAACAAAATTTTATATCTAGGAAGTTGATTGATCTTTTTTAAATCAAATATACTAGAAAATGAATTTTTTACCATCATAATATTTAGTTATTTAAATACCACATTAATAATTTTAAGATAAAAAATGATCCATGGCCAAACAATTGCTTTCTTGTATTCCTAATATTAAGATACAAGGTTGAGACACCTTTCCTAACATATAAATCCTTATTTATCAATGCAGGAGCATCCTAAGTTGTGAGAGCAATCTTGCATCAACCAAAATAATGCATTTTAATTTTTAAATTTTCCTAAGGTTTGGTGAGTGATTTATTTAATATGGTAATTTGAAAGGTTAGAATAAAATAAATATTAAATTTTACCCTTTTATTATTTTATTGCAAATTCTGGGAGTGGAGATAATTTAGGAGGGAACTTTGAGAAATCATTAATTTTAAAAATTACCAAAAATGGACTTGGGCATGGTTTTGGAGGGAATTCTAAGTTTTAATGATGCATTTAAAAATTTCCTTAAATTATGTATGCAAAAGTGGGTGATCAAGGTGAGTTGGCAGAGTTACACTGGAAACTGCCCTAAAATCTAGGAATTGACTCCCATTTTGGAAATTTTGGTGGGAGTGGATTTATGAAAGAATTTTCTATATTATGGAAAGTTTTTGGGATTGATTTTTGGTGGTTTCTGACTTCTTGCTGGAGAAGTTTCTGGAGCTTTTCTTTGAAGATTACAAGCAATTTGGTTGTGTTTTGGTAGCCATTCTTGGCTAGATTGTTTAGGTTGTTGTTGTAGGTGTGGATTTTCTTGGAGAAGGTGGAAAGGATGTTTTGTTGCAGGTATGAGGGTTTAAAGACAAAAATTTGAGTTTATGATATTGTTGTGTAAGATAGGAACAATTGTAAGTTGAAGATTGTCACTACAGGTTGTGAGTTGCGTTTGTATGTGAAGGGAAAGAGTTGTTTTTGATGTAGTTTGTTAATTTCCTATCATAGATCAGTTTGAGACTCATTTATATTTATGTACATCAGTCCATGAGACTAATTTATTTGTTGTAATTAGATTTCAGAGGGCTTTGTATGCATTTCTAAAGTTTGGAAAAACTATATTGAAAAGTTGAACATAAAAGCTATGATCTTGTTGCAAATATTTGCACATTAGTTTTTGTTCTTGTTGAAGTGTTTGATTTCAGATTTGAAGGGAGAGTATCCATACTTCATAATTTATATAAAATAGAGAAAACAAAACCTAATCTATAGAAATTTAAACTAATATATGAGAACTAAAATTAAAAAATATAAAAATAGCTAACAATGAAAGGTGGGAGGCTAAAGGATTTTAAAATTTAAAAGAATATCTTACCATCAAACCAAAAAATTTATTCAACAAAGACCAATTAAACCTCATAATGAACAAGAAAGAAGAGGAAAACTAAAAAATCCAAAAACTTCTTATTTATAAATAAATAATATGGTTCTAGAAATTTTATTTTACAATTTCTCATGCTAAATCTCATAATGATGTAAATAGAATCAACATTTTACTAATTAGGGTCCTAATCCTAGCCTTGGAATATTTAAATTATAAAAAGGAAAGCATTTTATTTTATCCTCATATTCAAGTTTCAATTCATTATATTCATCTTCAATATAAACATTATTTTTCATACTTAAACCAATATAATTAAAATAATTAGATTATAGTGAAGGTAGAGAAAATTTATCTTTCTTTGTGGTCAACCAAAGGTGATTTTTCATCATCTATTATTGTTTCTTTTTCCCCAATATGTCTACAACTTGAATCACTTGATTGTTCAATACATTCACATCCTAAATTTCCTAATTTACTTAAAAAATTCTTCACCATAATCTTTGAAATCCAGTATGTATCACACGTGATCAACTATTAATAATGAATCTCATCAATCTTTATCTATTATTATTATTTTTTATTCTCATTCAAGTGAATATTATATATAGTATTGAAACTAAAATAATCGTCTATCAATTAGCAAAATTGAATCCAAGGGATGTGTACAAAGAATCATCTATTTACCTATATCTGTAAGATATAAAATGTGTGACATGTCATCTAAAAAATAGCATTACTAATATATACATTGGTTTTATTAATTTTAATTATTTCATCATGGGATAAAAAAGATTAATGTTTTCTTCTATTATTTCATAATTTGAAATTTTGGTATGGATTAGTTTTTATTCATAAGAATGAATACGTGACATTGTTTATTTACTTATTGAATTATTTAATGACTCTAAATGATTATTTTCATCTATATTAGAGTTAAAACTATCTTCATAGAGTGTACGATAGTGGCAATTTCACTCTTAATCTCATTTTCAAAATATAAATCATTTAGGAAAGAATCTAGTGTATGAGGATTGTAAGGTAATAAATTAGTAATTGAGAAGTTAGTTGTTGATCAAACAAATTAATTACTTTATTAAATTAGAAGGAATAAATTATTTAAATGTATGAATTTTCATTTTTTACCTCAAATGATTATTTGTATTGATATTACTATCTTCTTCATGTTCTAAAATTGAGGGCACCCCACTAACAACTTGAGAATGATCTATTTTAGTTTTTCTTACATTAATCTCAATTATTTTATTAATATGATCTATTTTAGTTTTTCTTACAGGTGTGAAGGCGTGCAGAATGGTGAGGCTCAGGCATTGAAGGATTTAGTGATGCAGGATGATATCACTCATCTTGATAGGAATGTGGCAGGTACTAAGTTCAACGGTAAAGAGGTTTCTTGGGGTGTTGAGGCAGTGCATGAAATTTAGAAAGGGATGTTTTGGAGCATGCCTGTTCAGAGGCCTAGTGCAAGCACCCTAGGGATTTCAATTCATTGTTTCATTTGGGTAAGTGTCAGTCTGGGTGGCAACGACAGGGTTCTAGCTGTGATCACAATAGGAACTTTAGGCAAGATTCACTTAGAGATCAGTGGCGAGAAAATAATTCAAATTTCGATGCCCAGAGGAGCAACAACATGGTAGGAAGTCTAGCCAAAATTTTACTTTTGGTGTTTCTAATGAGTTTGGGCATGTGGAACAACAAACTATGGTCCTAGGATCCAAGTTTTTGGGTCCTTCAATCAAAAGGTTGGAGAGTCTAGGGCTTATAATGAAATGATTCAGGTCAAATTTTAACTGGGATGCTTTGAGTTGCTAGTGGCAAGGGTGTTGGGGTTTGGAAATGAGTTTCAAGTATCTGGAAAATGGATTCTTCTTGGTTATTTTTCCTTCCCCTTCAATTTGTGTAGAAATTTTGGAAGGATTTTGGCTAATGGATGGTTATGGTTTTTATTTGCGAAAATGGGAAGTAGGTTTTGATCTAAATCAACATCAATTGAATTATATCCAAGACCGGTATAAACTCCCAAACATTCCTTTTGAGTTCTAGCAAGCCAATATTCTGGAGGAGATAGGTAAGTTTCTTGGCAAATACATTTGCATGGATGAATGGAAAGATGAGGATAGTATTAGTTCATATGTGTGCCTCTACATAGAAATTCTCCCAATAGTCCTAGATGGAAGGAGGTGGTGATTCACATAGATTGGGGTGTTTTGTCACAACCTCTTGTCTTTGAACCTAGAATAGGTGGGAGTTGGTTTGGCACTTTAGGTTGGCGATCTTGGGAGATCCCCTCTGGTCGCATCAAAGAGACAACTTTGGATTCAAATCATGAAGACCCTATTTATGGTTGATTTGGGGACTTGGTTGGTCCTTCGGGGGTTGGTGTTGGCCTGCCCTATCATGAGACTATTAAGGAGGGAGTTGTTGAGAATGTGATGTCTAAGGTTCCATAGGAGCCAATTAGGGACCTTAACCATGCCCTCAACAACAAAGTATGCAATGTGTTGGATATCATTGACAATAAATTTAGGAAGGAGAATTTGAACTCCTTGATTGAGTTCAGTAAGGAATTGGCAGAATTATCCCAAGAAGCAAAAGATGCACCAAACTATCCTTTTAATGTTGTCCCAGATCTAGAGGATGAGTGGTTAGACATGGCTAGTGAGGGTGATGTTTTTTTTGCTTTGCTGGTAGAGGGAGGTGATGTTTCTCTACCTAGCCAAGATGGTTTGAGGATTCTTCAGAAAGAGGTGGAAAAAGGCATCAAAGAAAACAATAGAAGTAAAATTAATCGAAAAATATCAGTAGAAGAATATCATGGAAATGCTTAAATTAGGGAAAAGTGACCCCCTTCTTGAAGAGAAATGAAAATCTTAATCTAGAATATTTAGGAGACATAGATACTTTAACAAGTGAAAGAGTGGCTCGAGACTGAGTATTTCTACCGGAGACAAAAGATCTATATGCTTTAGAAAACAAAGCTTGATAATGGGGGTTAGATGATTTTGGAAAGAGGTTGGGTTCTTCGAAGCTCCTGGTGGTGGAGATAGTGGGTGCGGTAGGTGGTTTGTTGACTCTTTGGAATTTGAATAAGGTGTCCCTAGACAGGGTGGAGGCAAGGAATAGATGGTTGGATTGTTCTACCAAAAGATTTTATTTTAATCTACATTTTAGTTTGGTAAATGTGTATGGGCCCACATCATGTGTGGAGAAGTGACAAGTTTGGTTTGAAATTGAGGTTGTCTTCTTAGAGGTGGGTGTTGACTCCTGTATAATTGGGGGTGATTTTAATTCCATTCTACACTCAGAGGACAAGTGGGGTGGTGTGGTTTGGAGACTCCAATCCCATATTGATTTTGAAGCTTTTGTGGGTTGGAATCAACTATTTGATATCCCAATGGCTAATGGTAGGTTCACTTGGACCAATAGGTGGCTTAGTTTTTGTTCAATTGCTAAGAAACTGGATAGGTTTTTCTTCAAGGGAAATTTGGTTGCCTTCCCCTTCACATTGAAGTGTACCATGTTCTACCATGCTCTAGTTCAGACCATTTCCCTATGCTTTTCGATGTAGTGGGTGAATGTCATCCGATCAGATGTCCCTTTAAATTTGAGTGTATGTGGCTGAAAGATCCTAATTTTTTACCCCTCGTTGCTCATTGGTGGGGAGAGGTTGAGGTGATGGGGTAAAAATTGTTTCTCCTAGAAACAAAGTTAAAACATATGAAGATGATACTAAAGGAGTGGAACAAGTTAAGTTTCAAAAATATCTTTGAGGAGAAGAAGCGTATTGAAGGAGAATTGGAAGCCCTAAATGAAGAAGTGATTCAATTGGGTATGGAAAAATCAAGATATCTATAGGAGAAGTATCTCCTGAAAAGTTAGAATGATGTTCTAACAAAAGAAGAAATTTTCTTGCATCAAAAATCTTGAGAGCTCTGGCTCGATGAAGGGGAAAAAACATGAAGTTTTTTAATAACTCCACCAAAATAAGGTGTAAAATCAATAGAATTTCCAAAATAAAGTTGTCTGATGGGAGGACTTTGGATCAACCAAAGGAAATTGCGAAGCAACTGTTGCCTTTTTCTAGAATCTTTTGAATGATTGGGATGGTTTGAGATTGTTGGCTCAGCAAGGTCTGTTGAGATGGATTCCTAAATTGGTTACGATAGAGCAGAATGGGATATTGAACAAAAGCTTTTCAAAAGAGGAGATTAAGTCTACTTTTTTTCAATTTCATCTAGATAAGTCTCCTAGCCTTGACGGTTTCCCTGTTGCCTTCTACTAGCATTGTTGGGAGATTGTTGGCTTAGATGTTGTGGCTGCCATTGAAGACTCCAGGGTGTCTAGCCAAGTTCTCAAAGAGTTCAACAACACTTTCGTCACTCTCATCCAAAAAAAGGATAAGCTGAACAGATTGGAAGACTTTCACCCCATTTCTTTGTGTAACACAATTTATAAAATTTTGACTAAATAGGTCACCAATCGAGTCAAATAGATCCTCCCTGGTTTGATTTCTGAGGCACATATTGGTTTTGTTCCTGGGTGTTTGATTTTTAATGGAGTAATTATTGCCCAGGAAGCCACTCACTCAATTCTTAGTACGCGTTGCCCCTCTATGTTACTAAATTTGGACATAAAGAAATCCTATGATATGGTAAATTGGCATTTTTTTGTTCAAAATTCTAGAGGCATTTGGATTCTTCTCCTCTTGGGTGGATTGGATTTTTAGTTGGATTTCTTGTCCAAGATTCTCGATCTTAGTGAATGGCATACCTCAAGGCTTCTTTGGTGCCTCTTGGGGTCTCAGGAAAGGTGATTATTTGTCACCCTTCTTGTTCATTCTCATGGCTAAGGCATTGGGTTGGGCTCTCTCCCAAGTGGAGGATCTGGGGGAGCTTAGAGGGGTACAAATTACAAGCAATTTTCTAGTAGTGACTCATCAACAATTTGTGGATGATAATATTCTCCTTGGACATTTTGGGGTGGCAGAGGCAAGGGATTTTAAGAGGATTCTTTCAAAGTACTCCCTAACATCTATTCAAGAGGTAAGCCTAGATAAATTTGAATTTTTTTCTTCTTCACTAATCCATCTTTGGAAAA